>SNQJ01S0213063.1:0-11563 GCA_010110895.2 Picea sitchensis | reverse complement strand
ATCTCTCCTGAGATGTGCCTCTTCTCCTCAATGACAAGTCATAATCTGCATAATGATGAATTAGGTCACTGACCCTTCCTTTATAGCTTTCCAAAACCCTAAATCATGCTGAAACCCTAATTTACTGTTCACTTCCAAAACCCTAAATCACTACTGAAACCCTAATTCATTGTTGACTTCTATTTTTAGCTCATAATGACTTAAAAGTGATTTTAACCCTTTTTAGATCAATGCCACTTTCCGAATATAACACCTGTGACTAGAGTGACCTCTAGTAACCCTGTTTACCCCTCTTTGGCCCTGGCTATAGTCTAACGGGGCGGTTTACACCATTAAGCCTCCTCTCTGGAGCTCCTATTTGGAAAGGGACATTACAGTCCTCCCTTCCCGAAATTGCTTGTCCTCAAGTAATACTAGTCCAAGGTGCTACAACACCTGCTCGCTCTCCCAAGTAGCGTCCTCTACTGGAAGCCGTCTCCATCTGATCAAACATTTTCTGATGATCCTTCTCCTCAGTTTCTTCTCCCGGAACTCCAAAACCTCTTCCAAAACTCACTCCAACTATCCCTCTTCATCCAATGGGGGAAGCTCCTCTGATGTGCTAATGAATTGTCCCACTGCTTTTTTGAGGCAAGACACATGGAACACGTTATGAATCCTTCTCCCCTCTAGAAGCTCTATCTCATAAGCAACCTCGCCTACTCGACACATGATCTTATAAGGACCATAAAATCTGGGTTTGAGCTTCTTGGCCCCACTCTTCTTCAGAGATGATTATTTGTAGGGTAGGAGTCTCAAGAAAACCAAATCTCCAACCTCAAAGCTACGCTCTATCCTGTGCCTGTCTGCACTTATCTTCTGTCGGTTTTGCGTCGTTTGCAGGTTCTCTTTCAACAACTTGAGGATATCCTGACTCTCTATGATCCAATCCTTGGCCTTGGGAGCTATGCTCTCCCTGAAGACCAAGTCTACCAAAGTGGGAGAATCATATCCATACAATGCTCGAAAGGGTGTCATACCAATGGACATGTGGAAGGTGGTGTTGTAGCAATGTTCTCCTAAATGTAACCACTTTACCCATGTTCTTTGTTGTTCTCCTACATAGTTCCTCAAATACCCTTCAACCCACTTGCTGACAATCTCGGTCTACCCATCTGTGTGAGGGTGATAGTTGGTGCTAGGTGTCAACTCTGTCCCCACCAACTGAAACAACTCTCTCCAAAATGTCTCTATGAACCGACTGTCCCTGTCACTGACGATGTTTTTCAACAACCCATGAAGTTTGAAGACCTCCCTGAAGAAAAGCTCAACCACTTGAACTACGTTGTACTTTGTTGGTATGGCATAGAAGTGAGCAAACTTGGTCAATCTGTTGACCACTACATAGATACAGTCCTTACCCTGGACCTTGGGTAGACTCGTGATGAAGTCCATAGATATAGTCTTCCATTTCTATTCTCGAATGGGGAGTGGATGAAGTAGCCCTACTGGAAGAGCATGCTCTAACTTGTTCTGCTAGTGAGTCACACACTCACTGATGTGTCTCATAACATCATGTTTGAGGCCCTTCCATGAGAACCTCTCTCTGATCTGTTTGTAGGTTTTGAAAAACCCCTGATGGCCTGCTAGAGGTGAATCATGAGTTGCAGTGAGGATCTTCTTCTTAAGCCCTGAATCTAGCACTAAGTAGACTCTATCCTTGTAAAATATGGCATCGTCAATGACCCTATATCGATCATCCTGTATATTCCCATCCATCACCTCACAAGAGAACTTGTTCTTGGAATATTCCACTAACAAGTGGGATTTCCAATCTGTTGAAATCTCCATAAAAGAACATGTCACAGGTCTCCTCGATAGTGCATCGGCCACAATGTTCTTCTTCCCCTTGACATACTCTATGTCAAAGTCGAATGCCTGTACCTTCATCACCCATTTTTTTTGGTGCTCACTGAGGTCCTTCTGCTCAAGAAAATACTTCAAACTGTTGTGATCGGTCTTGACCACGAATTTGCTGCCCACCAAATATTGTCTGAACTTGGTCAAGGCATGCATGATTGCCAACATTTCCTTGTGATAAATGGAGTACAACCTCTCAGGTTGACTAAGATTTCGGCTCTCGAATACAATGGGGTGTCCTCCCTGCATCAAAACTGCACTGATCCCTTTGTCGGATGCGTCACACTCTAGTACAAATGGCAAGGTGAAGTCTGGTAGTGCCAACACTGGATAAGTGTCCATGACTTCCTTCATGTGATCAAAGGATTCTTGTGATTTCTCGGTCCATATGAAGGCCCCATTCTTGGTAAGATCTATCAACGGTGCTCCAAGCTGAGAAAAACCCCGGACGAACCGCATGTAATAGCTAAAAAACCCGAAGAAGCTCCTCAATTTTGTCATGTTCTTGGGCGTCGACCAATCTAGAATGGCCCTGATCTTCTCTTGGTGCACATGTACCCTCTTTTTACTGATGATGTGGCCTAAGTAAAGCATCTCTGTCATACCGAACTCGCACTTAGACTCTTTGGTATATAATGACTGTGCCTCCATGATGCTCAATACCTCATCCAGGTGCCTCATATGCTCTTGCCATGACCAACTATAGATCAAGATGTCGTCAAAGAAAACCAAGACTGATTTCCTTAACTGATCCTTGAATATATGGTTCATGCAAGACTAGAATGTAGCGGGTACATTGGTTATCCCAAATGGCATAACCAGGAACTCGAAGTGTCCAAAATGACATCGAAATGTCGTCTTCTCTATGTCTTGCTCTTGGATGTTGATCTGATGATATCCAGAGTGCAGATCATTTTTTGAGAAGAAAACCGCCCCATGCAGTTCATCCATAAACTCATCAATGCGTGGGATAGGGTACCGGTTCTTAATGATTTTCTTGTTCAAGGCTCGGTAATCAATGCACATCCTCATGGTGCCATCCTTCTTCAGAACTAAGACAACTAAATAATAAAATGGGTTGTTTCTCGGTCTGATGTGTCCCATCACCAACAATTCCTTGATTGCCTTCTCTATCTCATCCTTGAACCTCCTAGGATGATGATAGGGGGGGTGATCATAGGTTTGGCCCCCTCCTCCAACTCAATGGTGTGCTCAAACCCCCTATCAAGTGGTCTCCCTGGTGGATTTTCCTCAAAGACCTATTGATGTCATCGCAATAAATTATTGATCTCTGTATGGTATTGTTTTTGACCTTCTGAATCCTTCTGAGTAGTGATCAAGCATTCTGTGGCATATGCTACCTGCCCATGTTTGAATATCCTCTCCATCCTCTTGGTTGAAACTGTCTTGGGTGCTCCTGTCTACATACCTCTTAGAACAACCTTCTTCCCATCCTGGTCTCTGAATCCCATTTCCAAGTTTTGGTAGTTGGTAGTGATTTTTCCCAAGTTAATCATCCACTGAACTCCTAACACCACATCTATGTCCGATAGGTCAACCAAATAAAATGTGTCTCTCACTATGTAGTTTCCTAAATTCATCTCTAAGTTTGGAACTCTGTCTAGACACTCCATTGTGTGGCCATCTGCTACAACAACATCAAACTCCTCAAAATCCTCTGTCTGAAGTGCCCGTCTCAATACTAGTGAAACATCGATGAAGTTGTGGGTGGCCCCACCATCTATTAGGGAGATTGCTCATTGTCCCTAAATAATACCTCTGATACGAAGTGTATCATACCTGGGAACACCAGAAAGGGTTTCTATGACTCCTTGCTTTGTTGGTTTCCTCCTGTTAGCCTGCTCTGGTGGTTGTGGGACTACTGGAGGATGGGATCCTGCCGGTGTCCGTGGTCTATGGGGAGGTTTCTCCTCTACTGGTGTTGACTCCTCCTCTGAACTAGTGGATCCATTGTCCTTCTCCTCTTCCTCACTATCCACATTGTCTGCTTCTACCTCAATATAATGAATCTCTCCCTTTCCCATAAACCTATGGCCCGGGACCCAAGGATCTCTGCAGCTGAAGCAAATCTTTTTCCTCATAAGATCTCCCCTAGTCTCATCATCCAACTTCTCCTTTCCCTTCCATTCTCTCTGGAATGGAATCCTGTCTCGATCCCTCTGGGGCACAAATGGTTTGGAGAAAGTTTTAGTCTTTGGCAATAATTATGCCAGATCTCGAGTGCGAAGGATGGCATCCTAGAAAGTGGGAGGCCTATATTCCTTCACCCATCCTCTCAAAGGCTCTGTGAGTCCTTCTATGAATAACATGATCATCCTGGGCTCTGATATATCTGTCACTACCACGACTACCCGTTGAAAATCTTTGATGAACACCTCTGTTGTGCCAGTTTGTCTCAACTAGGCTAGATCCCTGAAGTATATCTCAGGATCCTTCCTGTCAAGCCTATCCATGAGCCTATCTGTAAACTCCCTATAGGAGGTGATGCAACTGTGACCCAGTTTCACCAGTCCATGATACCACCACTCGTGTGCCTCACCCTCCAAGTGTACGGTCATGAAACTGATGGCCTATGTCTCGGTCATCTGGTTGAGCTTGTAATACGTGTCTAGATTTTGTACCCAAGCTCTAGTGGTGTATTTGGACGATCCGTCGAAAGAAGGGATGGTGAGTTTCCCAAATTTTCAGATGAAATCAAGGTTATGCCCCTACTATTATTGTGGTTCTCCCCTCTACGACTCTCAGGGGTGGTTCCTAAGTTTGAGTCCATAGTACTCGACTAAGGTCATGTCCTGATGGAATTCATGACCCAATGCTACGTACTCCTTCCTATACTCTGCAATGTCGTCGGCATGAGTGGGTGGCCTCTGTTCTATCGGTGGCGGTGCTGCTACCGGGGGTGCCCTCTAGAAATTGGGAAATAATGGTCTGGGAATCCTACTCCCAGAGGTGTATGTGTGAGAGGGTGAATGGGGTCTACTGCTTGCTCCTAATTTCCCTTGTGATGCATGTCAGACTTTTGTATCTGGGATGCCCACTCTAGCCAATCTATCAACCACTTGTGCCAAGGACTGAGACATGGTCCATTGACTAGCTAACATATCGTTGATAACCTGCATGAAAGTTTCCTCTAGATATATGGGGGCCTTGCTAATTCCCTCTAGTCACTCATATATGTCTCCTAGCATCCTCTCTACCTCACACTTAGCCTCACGCTCTTCCCTTCTCTCTGCTTCTCTATGTGCCTCTTCCTCTTCCTCTGAGCTAGGAGGAAAAAGGGGAAAATCATGCCTATGCCTTCTTTTTTGATGCCTTTTGTAAGTGACATATTCATCACCTACGTGTTCACGACCCTCTGGGTCTTCTGCTGCACTCACTATCTTTAGTCACAGGCTGGCAGGACTAAAGCTCTGATACCACTGTAATGTTCCTGACTTGGCTAGTCTAGGAAACGTTGTTAATGTGTGTGTAGGATCAAAGGTTTACGACATATAAATGATCATACAAATAATAAACATGACAAAGGACTACAAAGTTTGTATTATGATATCTTCGTGGATTACAAAATGGTTGAATGCGGCTGAATAAACTGACAATACTCGACTAGATTAACAGACAAAGGATCTTAGACGGAATACAAATAAGCAACTGTGGTTGAATTAAATAACAACACTTGGCTAGATCAAAAGACAAAAGGATCTTAGCCAGAATACAAATAAGCAACTAAAAGATAATACCCAGAATATGGGAGCATTGCGGAATCAATGAAGAATGATGGAAGACCTGGATGATCTTTTCGGTGAATAGGGTGTGTCTTTCAACACTTAAATTAGCCAACTGGTGTCTTCCTCCTGGAATACACTGAACTATCTCTCCTGAGATGTGCCTCTTCTCCTCAATGACAAGTCATAATCTGCATAATGATGAATTAGGTCGTTGACCCTTCCTTTATAGCTTTCCAAAACCCTAAATCATGTTGAAACCCTAATTCACTGTTGAATTCCAAAACCCTGAATCACTGTTGAAACCCTAATTCACTGTTGACTTCTATTTTTAGCTCATAATGACTTAAAAGAGCTTTTAACCATTTTTACCTCAATGTCACTTTCTCAATATAACACATGTGACTAGAGTGACCTCTAGTAACCTTGTTTACTCCTCTTTGGCTACAGTCTAACGGGGCGGTTTATACCATTAAGCCTCCTCTCTTAAGCTCCTATTTGGAAAGGGACATTACATTTTCGGCTGATGGGAGGAGTGATTGGTTCTAGTGACAAAAAACATATACCACAGTGGGTGGGACCGATGGGAGGAGTGATTGATTCCAGTGACAAAAAACATATACCGCAGTGGGTGGGATGGAAGGATGGACACAACCAGACCTGAGCAAGTGAGAGATTTAGTTAGTGTGTGAGGTGCGCGTATACTTATTGGATAAATGGTGGATGCTAGCCAAGAGAAGAAAGAGAAATAAAAATAGACAAGCAGGACATGACAGAGGGAACAAAATAAGTTCAGGAAGAACTTGTGAGTTTGAGGTTGTCAAAAGCCAATTGAATAAACTTAGAATTAGGATAAAACCACATAGGTGAGACTATGCTCACAATCTATTATCGATTGAAGAAAAATTACATCATAATATAGGACTCTAGTCTACTTAGGCAGTTACAACAAATAACAGGAAAATAGGATCTACATTAAACACTAGCAGAGTTTGTCTACATAAGTAGATCTTACTCCATTATTTCCAAGTCTCCCCCTTAATGGAGAATGGATTGACTTTTACACCTAACATCTCCCTAAACATCTCAAACTTAATCTTTCCACGAGGCTTAGTGAAAATATCAACAGTATTTTCACAAGTATTACAATACATAAGAGTTATTTCACTTGAATGCAACTTTTCTCTAACAAAATGAAACTGAGCATCAACATGTTGTGTCCTTGTATGATAAATCATATTATTTGCCAGCTTGATTGAACTTTGATTATCACATTTGATCATTGTAGGTTCCTTTTGTTCTTCTCCAACATCTTGAAGAAGTCTTCTCAACCAAACAACTTCACAAGTTGCTGCACACAAGGCTTTATATTGTGCTTCAGTAGAAGACAAAGATACAGTAGGTTTCATTTTACTGCTCCATGAAACAATCCCGGATCCAATGCCAAACACATATCCAGTGGTTGATCTTTGATCACCCAGATTGCTATCCCAATCAGAATCTGAGTAACCTTTCAACTCAACATCATATGCATCAGTATATTTAATACCATAATCAAGTGTTCCTTTACGATACCTGAGTACCTCCTTTGTTGCATTCCAATGGATTTCTTGAGGTTTCGCCATAAACTGACTTAACACACTCACAAAATATGCAATAACAAGTCTAGTTGTGGTGAGATAATTCAAACTACCCACCATCTGTCTATACATAGTGCCATTCACATCCTTCGAACCATCATCACAAGAAAGTTTCACATTCTGCTGCATGGGAACAATAGAAGATTTACACTGATCCATTTTAAATCTCTTAAGTACTTCTTTGACATACTTACTCTGACAAACAAAATTTTGGTCTGCATTTATCCAAACTTCAAGACCTAGGCAGTAATGTAACTCACCAAGATCTTTCATTTCAAAAACTTGTGACAACTGATCCTTGATTTCATCAATCAATTTCCCTACATTTCCTATAATTATTAAATCATCAACATATAAGGAAATCAATACTATATACCCTTGCTCATCAAATTTGGTATACATATTTGGATCACTCTTGCTCCTCATAAAACCCTTTTGAAGAAAGAAAGAGCCTATCTTCTCATACCATGACCTAGGTGCATGTTTTATTCCATACAATGCTTTCTTTAACTTACACACTAAGTGTTCTTGCCCATGTTCCACAAACCCTTCAGGTTGAGTAAGGCAGACTTCCTCCTTTAACTCACCATTCAAAAATGCATATTCAACATCTAATTGGTATATCTTCCAATGGTACTTTGTATCTAAAGCAATTAACAATCTGATAGTATTCAATTTAGCTACTGGTGCAAATGTTTCAGCATAATCAATACCTTATGTTTGTGAATACCCTTTTGCCACCAATCTAGCCTTATATTTGTCTATACTACCATGTGATTTAAAATTGGGTTTGTATATCCATTTGCATCCAATGGGATTTTTATGTTTAGGCAATTCAATCAATTCCCAAGTATTATTTTTCATTATAGATTCATATTCTTCCTCCATTGCATTTGGCCATTAATCATGTTCATTGGCTTTATTAAAACTCATGAGTTCTATGACATTTGAAATGCTACTCATTAGGGCATAGTCTCTATACCTTTCAAGGATTCGAACCTATCGTGAAGATCTTATCAACTAATAATTTTCCTCCCCACTTTGTGAAGATCTGTCTTCACCACTTAGTGAACTCTGACTGCTTGAAGTGTCCATATCATTGTCACTGAGTCTTTCTTGTTGTTGTTGTCTCTGCGGTTGTGGTTTTTGTTGTGGTGGCAGTTGTTGCAATTATGGTTACTGTTGTGATTATTGTTGTTGTTGCTACTCTTCTTTAACTCCTTCATCAAGAAGTCTATTCCATTCCTCATGACTGTTGTCCTCATGATTTCCTGCTTCCTCCTCATGGAAAATTACATCTCTACTCGCAAATACTTTGTGAGTAGAAGGATCAAATAGTTTGTATTCTTTGAATTCAGAACAGTACCCTATGAAAATACATTTAATGGATTTAACATCCAATTTATTCCTATTCTCCTTTGGAATATGCACAAAATCCTTACACCCAAATACTTTCAAATTATGAACTACAGGTTTGGAACCATATAAGGCTTCGAAAGGAGTAATATTATTAAGACACCTTGTTGGACTCCTATTCTGTAAATAAACTGCATTATTTATAGCTTCATTCCAAAATGCATTCGAGATATTCTTACCTTTCATCATACTGTGGGCACACTCGACTAGAGTTCTATTTTTCCTTTCAGCAACTTCGTTCTACTGTGGAGTGTGAGGTACTGTAAACTGTTGTACTATTCCATGATCTTTGAAATATTTGATGAAGTCCCCTGATTTATACTCTCCCCCTTGATCTGAATGGAGGATGTTGATTCATTTTCCTATCTTCTTTTCAACCATGGTTCTAAATTCCTTAAAGTACTTGAAAACACCACTTTTTCTTCTAAGGAAATAAACCCATGTGTATCTTGTGCAATCATCAATAAATAACAGAAAGTAAAATGCACCTCCCAAATACCTAGTCTACATAGGTTCGAAAAGCTTAGTATGCACAAGATCTAACACATCTCTCTTTTTCTTATTAGGATTAGAGGGGAATTCATCTCTGTGCATCTTTCCTAATGCACATCCTTCGCAAGCAATATTCTTATTATTTAACATGGGAAGTCCTTCAACCATATTCTGTTTCTGTAATAACAATAAATCATTATGATTGATGTGGACATACCTTTGATTCCAAAGACTCTCTATTGGCATAGTTGCAGAAGTCAGTTCATGATGTTCTTTGTTGGTAACATCAATCTTGTATAGTCCTCCTACTTTGACTCCCATTGCAATAATTCTGTATTGGTCTAGTAGACCCTTCACTATGCAATAATTCTTGAAGAATTCAACCTTCAAGTTCTGATCTGTAATGGTGGACACAGAGATCAAATTTTTCTTTATCCCTGGCACATACACAACATTGTGAATGCGACGAACAATACCATTTGGAAATGTTACTGGAATGTCTCTATATCCCTTGATCTGATGAGCGTGGTCATCTCCAAGATATATGATGGCACCATTCTGTGTTTCTTTAAAATTAGTATACCACTTCTTATTGCATGTCATATGCACTGATGCTCCAGAATCTACAAACCAAGAATCAATATCATCTATTTTGGCAGACAAAGAAACATTATACACAAACAGTCTAAGATCTCGTGAATCAAAATCCGGGGGTTCATTAATATCATCACTAGAAATAAATAATCTGAGATCATGTTTTGAAGATTTTTCTGCATAATGACCTGAATATTTTCTAGGTTTATTCCTAGCCTCATCACTCTTTTTCTTATGACAGTCTTGAATAAGATGTCTAGGTCAACCACAATAAAACAACTCTTTGACTCATTCCTATTATATGGCATACCTTGATTCGGCCTTGGAGATTGTCTTCTCTGCGATGAACTACCTCTCTGTGATGAATTGCCTCCTCTGCCTCTTTCTCATTATCTCCCTCTCGAGGATCTCTTATTTGACCACAGTGCCAATTCTGAATTATGAGGCTTCAAATTCGCGTGCCTCTCTTCCTCTTGCATAAAAATACCTATCAATTCTTCAAAAGTAGGAGGTTTCTCCCTTGCTGTGAGACCTGTGATAAACATTTGATAGTATTCTAGCATACCATTTAAGGTAATTGTGACAAGATCGGTGTTGGAAATTGTTTCCCCTATGTTTCGTATCTTGTCTTTCACGTCTTTAATGCGACCCAAAAATGAACTATTAAATTCATTTCCATCCATCTTAATTCTTAGCAATTTAGTTTTCAAGAAAATAATATGATTTATATTACTAGTTTCATACAAATCTTTAAGCCCTATCCACGTTTCAAAAGAAGTTTTACCTTCTCTAATATGTGGAATTATTTTATCTTTAACAGACATACGCAACAATACCTTGGCCTTGTTTTCATGCTTCTCCCAATCTTGTATCTGTGTTGCTGTCGCACTTGTAGCCACATCTAGTTTCGCTTCATCTCCCTTCGCAGTCGTCCAAACACCATACCCTTCCATCAGGGTCTGCATTTTGAATTTCCAGTTAATGAAATTCGATCCATCTAATTTGTTGGCTTCATTGAGGTAGGTCTCTACTAGAGGATTCTCTATCTCTGCAAGTGTTTTCTCGTTCAACTAGAAAATGGATCCTCGTATAACCAAACACACTTCAATCTTGAAGGTGGTGAATCACCAAGAATATGCAACTTTTCATCAATTTTCTCCAAATATTAATTCAACTTCTAGGTACAAGAGGAATCTTAATTAACCTTCTAGGTACAAGAGCCCCAAAATCATGCTCTCATCCTCTCCTTGATTTCAAATAAAAATGGACAAAAAATCAATTTTCAGAGGTAAGATTCGATCGAAAGATCGAAATTGTGATGCCTATATCTTCCCTCTCAATCAAATACAAACACTTCTTGCAACCGCCACTTGTGGGTAAATCACAATCCATGCCAATATGGAACCATGAAGGGATGTGCAAATATGGAAGCTGGGAGACTCGGTCCCCCTCACATGGTCTAGGAGTGGACTGAAGAAATACAACTGGTGTAATCCAGCCTCCGGTTCTTCCTCTTCTGGTTGGAACTTTGTTGACGGGCGAAATTGATCGTCCGTCAACTGGGAGAGTGGAACTGGTCCGAGGTTGTCTAATAACCCAAGCCGTTTGGAATGGACCAACCTGACGAGTTTAACGGCTCCGTTGGCCGCCCTAAGGTCTCGTATGGAAACCACAGAGAAATGATTTGAGCTAAGAAATCTAAAGGGAAACTAGAAACTAATAAAACAAAGACAAATAACTAAACTAATAAAGGAAACTAGAAACTAATAAAGAAAACTA
>SNQJ01S0213062.1:0-16188 GCA_010110895.2 Picea sitchensis | reverse complement strand
CAAAAGTGACATAATGCACTTTAACCAAAGTCAAAGTACAAATAGACATAAAGTACTAGGACAAAGTGCCAAATGACTTTCCCACATGTGCTAAGGAGGGAAAACACATGGGGAACACCTCCTCAGGTACTAAACTCAACAGATAGATCATTTGTGATTGAGTCGTCATCATACATCCTAAAATTGTACAAATGTTTTCTTAGACAAAGAACCCTACTTGCATGAGAAATCCCATACAAGGCCTTTGTCTAATCTCACACTTCTTGAGAAATTCTTGCATCTTACAAATACGGAACAATATCATCTACAATTGGCACAACAACTATTACAAGTTCTTCCTTGTCCATGTCATCATAGGTTGCCTCATTAACTGCAATGCAGTTGGGTTTTCTTGCCCCCCCTCCTTTTACAATATTCTATGACTTCTTGACCATCAAAGTAATTTGTTTACCTTTTCTTTCAACATGACATAATTTTTTTCCATTAAGCTTATGCACAATTCATATTAAAAAAAAAAATCTAAAACAACCTAAGAAAAAAAAAACTTTTTGGGAAATCTTTCAAAACTTCAAGTGACACTTCTTTTTTAAAAATAGCATTTCTATTAAACAATATTTTAAATATAATTTGATTTAGATGTTGAAAATGAAATAAAAAATAACATTAATACAAAATCGAAACACAAAAATACAATGAAAACCCAATTTTACTATTTGAAAATTGATAAAAAAACATTATACATATATACTGTCTAGAATAATAATAACTATCTATGTAGCTACCACACTCATTTGCGAAAATTCCATGACAAAAAACAAGACAAAAGGTTATGCTTTGGTTGGTTTTCCAAACTGAGACAAAGACGAACAAAACTCCAGTTAGCATGCCCTCTTTGAGGAAAAGGCCATTGCTTCACTGGATAATCTATGCTCCGCTGCATCATGCACTGTTTCTGAAAGGGAGAAGAAGAAGCAAGAAGCTTTAAAGAAGAAAATTCAAAGTTGCCTTGGAAATTACCATGAATGACGTTTTCAATCTCAACCCCTACGTACATGGAAGAGAAAGCACCTCCAATAGCAAAGGCTAAGTCAGCGCCAATGCCCTGATTTTCCAGTCCAGCACATAATTCAGACAACGAAGCTTAAGATATGTTTTTAATATTTTATGTTCCAGGATTATATCTAAAAATCTAGCGAAAATTTATGCAAAATCTATGTATATATCAGGTTTTTCATCTGGCTTTTAGTATGTAATGTTGAAAAACTCTGATAGGATGGACTCGAGAAATCCTGTTTTTGAGACTAAACCTAGGTATAGATGTACATGGTGCTCTCTGGATAGAGGATTTATATATAAATAAAAATCTCTTTTTCCTTGATACAAAGATTAAGGCCAATAATTAATTCTCCAACATTTGGGCATAATAGCCTGCTGTACATGTAACAAGTCAACCCATACAAATGGAAATCTAATAACAAGTATTAACTCAAATAGGCCCACAGGAATGCAGTTTAGTACTAGAACTCCATCATTTGCAGTCCTCTATTATCCTTGAGGTCAAGTATTTGATGGACTTATAGAACAAGTCCACGGAATCTGCCAAAATTTGAATTTCCTTTTCTCTATTATGGCAAGGTTCATTGGATAACCATGTAATAAGAGAACCACCAAAAATGCTTTAAAATGATGCAAAACAAAAACGCAATACTGTGTCAAACCCCAGAATATGAAATGCTAGTCTAGACTCTATGCACGACTCAATGTTTCAGGCTCTTCATGATCTATGTGTCCCACCAAAGTTTTCTGCGCTGTATGTTGAGCATACACTGTTTCCTTGGCATGGAAATCTAATCGCCATTTTCCTCCTTCTGCATAGGGCAATAGCAATAACTTCAAATTGCATCTCTAACTTGACATTCTAACTTAACATTTTGTTTTGTAGAACTCGAAACCTCCTACACATCAATATGGATTACCATGCCAATGTCTTCCGCACGGTACACACTCTCATTAGTTTTTCATTCCAATAGCTTGTTAATAGACTTGTTAGGGGGTAGGGACACCAAGGTGGGAGTGGAACTAAGCAGCGATGATGGGTTTCCACTAGGAGAAAGGCAGCTACAGGAGATTTTAGAAAGTACTACCTGACTAGGAGATGAAAGAAAATCGATAGCCAAAATTGGGGTATCTGAAATTCTCCAGTGGAGTATGTGTCTATGTCTATGGCTTTCCGCATTTTGTTGACCATTTATTGTAATCATCATAAACGTGTCCTACATAGCCCACTGAAATTATAGGAATTATAAGAAGCTCCAACTACAATTAACACTAACATGATGAAAATTTCGAGCATCATGAAGCAAAATGCATGTAAACTGGAATCTACCTTGAGATGAATCTCTCCAAATGGTTTTCTCTCCTTTGAACCAGCACGAGCATACTTAGACTTCTTCATGACCTTCAAAGATTCCTCTCCAATAACGCGTGTGCCTTTCTCGGTCTCTTCATTAACGGCGATCTTATCGGGGCCATGGATTTTGTAGTAGGACAGAACTCCATGCCGAAGAACAAACCAACGAGACTTCCATCCTTTGCCGTAATTCACCCATTTATACAAGATCCCTGCAACGCTGGTGCTTACCTTGTTCGTCTCTTGGAAGCCTTTGGAAGCTTTAGAAGAAGCCTCAATCTTCGGTCGCACTGAACCAATTTAAATTTAAATTTTTAAATTGATTAAAATGAAAGATAACAAATTTTGCATACAGCTTAATTTAGCAAATTAATGTTGAAATTTCAAATACCTGCCGAATGAGGAGACCTCCCGCCGTTCTGCTGAACCACAGATATCTCGTCAACCTGGTTAACGTGATTATTAGCGGCATTATTTGACGGACTTCTGCTCAATGCCGGACTTGAAATCTTCAGAGACTTGCCAGATCCGTTCGCTTCCAAAGGCGCAGGCGGTTTAGATGCTTTTGTACCGCTATCCCTTTCAAGGGATATAGGAGAAATGCAACAAAGAGGATTCATTTGAAACATGGATGCCTCAACTTTGCATTACTTAGGGGCATTAACCAACGGAGTAGCTTATTTACCGTGCACTAACGAAAAATCTTTGTCGAAAAGGAGATTAATTACAGTGCATTGACGGGAAATTTGATATTACAAATTACGATGGAAACAGGCTCATGGAGCAGACTTATGCCAAATTTTGGAAACAATGACGCGAAATTTATCAAATTTCAGGATTCAGGACGATAGACAAATGACTGAAAAGCTAACTTTAAGAGCATTCCGGCGAATTTATCGAATTTCAGGCTTCAGGACGAGGTTCAAATGACTGGAAAACTGACGCACTTCCGGCGAATTTATCGATTTCAGAGTACAGAACTTCACAGATGAGCTACGGACCGCAGGCAGACAGAATTTCTAGGAATTAACGTAATATTTGTCTATTATGCAACAAAAAAGCTGTGCAGCTTCCACTATCCTCACAGAAAGGATTCCGTCGCGGGATTCGAACCACAGAGCAGTCGAGCTCGAGCGCATTGCCGGAAACTCACTGGTCTAAAAGCAAATCAACGCTGAAATTGGACGATTTGAAGCGATGTTTTTGCAGAAATCTCCATGGAAGCCGGAATGCACACCAAGAACGGAGTAGCGTACCTCGATCAGACAATGCCGCCACGAGTTTTTAAAGATGTCGATCCTCGGGCAAACTCGAACCCTGGACGCATGGATTTCCCGATCGACACGACACCCCACGGCACAAGGCAGTTTGAACATGGTTCGAATCAGCTCGAAACGGTCAATCCGTTGCAGCCCTCATGGAATTCGTCGAGCTTTCCTCCCGCAATATTATCAGTAAAAACTGGAGTCCCGCTGTTCCTTTCACGCCGATCCCCCATTATCCTGCCGATTCCACCTTGTCTTGATTACGCTTCAACGGCCTGCATCGCCATCATGAGTACCAGTCTAAACATCGCTCCACTTGGGGTCCATCTGACGGCTTTCCTGCGCCTCCCACGACCAATCCGGACCGCTGCCCTCGGATCGGGAAAATATCACTGGTCTGGAATTAATGCTGACTGGATCATAAAGGGAGCTAAAATAACCTTATTTTAGCCCAATCTTGAAATTAACTAGAATTTTAAATCATCCTTTTCATCTGAAAAATCAGTTTTTAACTGTTAATAATGACGACCATGTCGGTGGAAGTAAATACGCCGTCTTCACCGCTGTGAAAAAATCTCGGACGTGACTGTGGGACCCACCTTTGAACAAGGACTACGACCTAACGGCGCCGTCCGTAGCGACGACCATGATGCTCACGGCGTTAAGCGTGCATCCGTTTGGATGCCCCATCATAGTGTAGGCTCCTTAACTGTAGGTTTAATTTTTAATTCATTTTGTATTTTTAAATGTTTTATTGGAGAATATGTCAATTGAGTGTGACTGTGGTTCGATTGATTTATACAAAAGGGGTAAGTGGTTATGTTTCTTTTTGTTTGGGTGTTTGGATTAAATTTTTATTAAATATTATTTTTAAAATGAAATGAGGGGTAAGGGTATGTACATTATTCTTAGGAGTCAAATCGTTTTTGAGGGGTCTTTTGTCCCACAAACAAAAAAGTTTTATATAGTTTTCTTGTTTGACGGTGATCTTAAAATTAAATTATTATTATTATTATCAAAGTAAAATTTCTAACAAAAAATATTATAAATATTTATTTACTTTTAATTGAGAGGGGTAGGGTATGTATACTTCATAGAGACTTTAGCAATCAAATCCGTGCATGAAATGAGTCCTCTGTCTCATAAACAAAGGGGTCTCATACACCAATTTAGTATGTAACTTAACTTTAAAATTCAAAATATTATTATTATTAAAAATGTTTTATGAAATTTTCAATAGTTAAATATTTTATTTAAACATCCCATACCCATAAAAAGGAACAAAAATCTTTAATAATTAATAATAACAACTAATTAACATTTTTTATAAATACCTTATTTCAAGGTTTGAAAGTTTTTATTTATTTAATAAAACATTCAAAACATTACAATCATAATCCTAATAAATTTATTTTAATTCCACATCTATTAAGTATACAGCTTGTGTTCAAACAGAGGTTTACCAGTCAAATGGTTGGACGGAGAGGAGTCCCTTGTCCCACAAACAAGGGGGTCTCATACACCAATTTAGTATGTTGACTTGGTCGTGACCTTAAAAATAAATTATCATTATTATTATTATAATAAATTTATTTTAACTCCACATCTAATATCTATTAAATAGAAAAAACATATTTTAATTTGTTTTTTTAAATATTATAATTACCTACTCATTCTTATAGATTCTATATAGGAAGGTTTTAAAAGTTTTTAATGCATGAATACTTTATTTCAAAGTTTGAAATGCTTTCTTTATTTGGTGAGGTATTAGGAGCAATACATTTATAATAGATTCATCTTAGCCTCGTCCAAATATATTAAACATGGATTTAAAAGATTAACATAGAAATTTCTCAATAAAAGTTTTAAGTTAAAATAAATTTATTCTCGAGATGGTAGATTTTTTCAGCACGTGAGGAGCGTGAGGAGCGCGACCTAACGCGTGAGGACCACAACGCAGCGAGCAGGGGGGCCCCAGCGATGGACGTTGGTGGGGGGCCCGTCCCCAGCCTTCCCCCTTTGCCAGAGATCGACGCCTTCAGGAAACTCGTTGTCGAAGCATCCAAGAGACCGCCGTTAGCAGCACAACAGAAATTTGTCAAGAAACTGGAATGCATCCCGAGCGTAGAACTGTCTTTAGAAGAAACTTGCAGGTCGGCAGTCAATCTAGCAGACAGAGGTCTTATCGGGCAATTCACCGGGCTTTGGCCCTCTCCCAAATCCATCGAAGCTTGGGTACAGAGGAACTGGAGCCCGCTCATCTCATAAGGTATAAAGAGTCATTTTGTAGGGAAAGGCTACTTCGTTTTCGTCTTCGAAAACCCTGAAGATAAAAACCTCATCTTCAGAAACGGTCCATACTTCATGGGGCCTCAGGGGTTATTCTGAACAAATGGACCCCGGACTTCGATCCAGCCCAGGATGTGCCATCCGTCGTTTCAGTGTGGGTTCGCCTACCCCATCTCCCTTTACACTGCTGGAATCAAAAATCATTGCATGCAATCGGCAATAAGCTCGGAAGGTATATCGACCAAGCAGCGAGAAAAGATCAGTATTCATGCGCCCGGATCTGTGTGGAGGTCGATCTGGAAGTGGGATTACCAGAGGCAATCAAACTAACAGCTGCAGATTGGACGCATATTCAGGAGCTAGATTATGAGCAACTACCCTTCAAATGCCGACACTGCCATGGCTACGACCACTTCGCAAGGCACTGCAAAAAAAAGAATGCAGATGACAGTGAGAATACGGAAGCAAATCAGTGGATCACAGTCCAGAAAACAGGGACTGCAAGAGCTAGAAGCAAAGGAACAACGAAGAATGGCAACCCCGGGCAACTGGAGCAAGAGCAACTCGACGGGAGCTCCAATCCCACGCCGCAATCAGTACCTCAAACAGAAAAGCCCAATAAGGACACAGAAGAACCAGAAATAATCATGGATAACAGGGAACAACCAAAATCCCCTCCAAAAAGGAAAGACACGGGGGAACAAGGGCAAACGGTAGGAATCCTGGATGTAGTCCCCTCTCCCTCATATGCAGACATAGCCAGAAAGAAAGTACTAGAACCATCAAGCTCCTCAGAGGATGAGATCCTAGAAAGGCCAGCGAAAAGAGCAGGAAGGAAGTCCCGTAAAGAAGCAAGGGAGGAAGAGGCAGAAAGACAAAAGACCCAAGGAAGCCAACTTACCATAGAAATGTCAATCGGTAGAAACACAAGAATAAGGTCTCTAAAAGGAGGAGGCCCATCCACCCCCAATAGTAAGTAATGAAAATCGTCTCTTGTAACTGTAGAGGTCTGGGGAATTTGATGAAAATTGAAGCAGTCAAGGACCTGATGAAAGTGGAACCAGCAGACATTCTCATGCTCCAAGAGACAAAAATTGAAGGGGAAGCCCTTCTAGAGATTAGTAAAAACAAATGGCAGAAGAATGCAGGGAAAGTAATTAGTGCAAGGGGCTCCTCCGGAGGAATAGCAACACTGTGGAAGGAAGAACACTTCAGCCTCGTCAACTCCTACAACACTCAACATTGGAGCTTCACAGAACCGAAGCACACAGCAAGTAAGTTAACCATCGCATTATTCAATCTTTATGTACCAACTTTGCATTCTGAAAAGAAAGATTGTTGGAAAACTTTAAATGAGTTTCTAGAACTTAATTCCCCAACAACATAATCATTGTTGGAGACCTCAACCTAGTCATGAATGGAAAAGAAAAGAAGGGAGGAAGGACCCGCAAGGATCAACTGATTTATGTAGTAGAAGACATGATACAACTGTGGGATCTAATGGATTTTAAACCACGCAAAGGGCTCTACACCTGGACCAATAACCAGACAGGGGAGGACCATATTTCTGCCAGATTGGATAGGTTTTTGGTTCAAAGCACTTTGTTGCTGGAAAGGAAGCTAATCTCCACAGCCATCCTCCCCAAGCTTACCTTGGACCACAAACCCATCCTGCTTTCGTTAGAGGAAGAAGAAAATTTAGGCCCAATCCCATTCAGATTCAACCCTTTGTGGAAAGAAAAGAGTGGTTTTGCAGAGACTGTCCAACTGGCATGGTCCACCACAGTTACTGGCTCTCCCAATTTTGTCTGGGAACAAAAATTATAAATAACAAAAAAAGCCCTCAAGGAATGGAGCAAACTCCCGGTAAGCAACCCCAATACGCAAAGAAAGGAGCTAGTGCAGCAGTTGGGAAAGCTACAGAATGAAATGGAAATAAAAGATATTGCTAATACAGATCTGGAAAAGGAGCAAGCAATCCAATGTAAAACTTACTGCTCCTTCAGGAACGAAGAAGAATACTGGAGACTAAAATCTCGTAGCCTATGGTTGGAATCTGGCGACAGAAATACATCCTACTTCCACCGTCAATTTAAAGCTCGCCTCTCCAGAAACCACATCTCTGATATCACAACCAATTATGGGAAGATTTGCAAAGGAATAGACCAAATAAAGGCTATTGTTGTTTCACATTTCCACCATCTTTACAGCAAAGAGAATGATGACAACGAAGAAGGCAATAAGGAATTCCTCAAGAACATCCCGGCTCCGGTCACAAAAGAAGATAATACAACACTTTTGAGCCCAACCAACGAAGAAGAAATCAACAAAATCATCTGGTCCATGGCCCCTGACAAAGCTCCAGGGCCAGACGAGTTCACTATTCATTTTTACAGGATATGTTGGAATATAATCAAATATGATCTCATTAGAATGATAAAAGGATTCCTTCAGAAAACAAAACTGGGAGGTTGTACCAACTCAACTTTCCTTGCTTTAATCCCGAAAGAAACAAACCCCGCCTTCTTTGATAGATTCAGGCCAATCTCCCTATGTAACGCCTCTTATAAGATAATTGCAAAACTCCTTGCAAACAGAATAAAGCCAMTGCTGGGCAAGCTCATCTCAGAATCGCAAGGAGGATTCGTCAAAGGGAGACACATCCTGGACAATGTAATCCTAGTTCAAGAGGCTATGCATTCCAGCAACCTCAGAAAAGAGAAAGGTATGTTGATCAAGTTAGAAATGGCCAACGCCTTCGACAGAGTAAAGTTGTCCTTCCTATATCAAGTGTTGCTTTCATTCGGATTTGAGCAAGAGTTTGTAAATATGATACAAGCATGTACCCACAGCCCTTGGATAGCACATTTGGTAAACAGGAGGCCAACAAAATTCTTTAAATCTTCGAGGGGACTGAGGCAAGGCTGCCCTCTTTCTCCTTTTCTGTACATTTTAATGGCGGATTCACTCAGTAGGATGCTGGAGCAGGAAAGGTTAATAGGAGCTACCCCAGGCTTGAGAATAATGAATGACCTTAAGCCTATAAATCATGCTTTGTTCACGAATGACTCTCTTATGCTAGGAGGAGCCTCAAACAGAGTAGCCTCTGCTTTCAAGAGCATTCTTCAAGATTACTGCAAAGTTTCATGAGCTCTGATTAGTGAAAGGAAAAGTGTTGTCTACAGTTGGAACGCAACAGAACACGAAACACAAAGGATTGCTTGCACCCTGGGGTTCAAAGGGCATGCAAATTGGGAAAAGATACAGTACCTTGGGCTGCCATTATCACTAGGCATTAATAAAGTTAACCTGTGGGAAGGAGTTGTAACAAAAATTAAAGGAAAAATTGATGCCTGGGGAGGATATTGGCTCACACACGGAGGTAAATTAACCCTGATAAAGTCAGTCCTTTCTTCACTGTTGATCTACCAAGCAGCCTACCTCCTGGCACCCAAATCGATTTCTGGGCAAATCAACAAGTTGCTGAGAGATTTCCTGTGGCACGGTGGGAAAGGGAATCAACGCAAGTTCCATTTGGTCAAATGGGATACAGTAAAGAGGCCTTTGAGAGAAGGCGGGCTCCAGATTCGAGATCCATCTCTTGTCAACATAGCACTTGGATGCAAAATCCTGTGGAAGATGCACAGCGAACCTTCTCATCCTGTCAGCAAAATGTTAATACATAAATATATTCCAAATGCTAAAATTAGAAACTTACAAATCGCCACCAATAGGAAAAGAACGCTGCTATGGCAATTGTGCCTCAAAGGGACGTGATTCTTCACCCAAGATCTGTATCGCGTTCCTGGGAATGGAAAACGAACTAACCTCTGGACAGATCGGATAATGGGGAGGCCGCCCCTTGCTTCAAACGCCAGCCTGAATGAAATTCGCGATTTTCTAGTCCACAGAGGAAAACAGAGCATCATTGACATCTCAAATTGGGATGAGAACGACTCTTGGTCAGAATGGCAATTCGACAACATCCCAAATCGCCTCCTTCAACAACTTGAAATGCTCAAAGCAGAGCTTTGAGAGGCAGCACCTGTGCACAAGAATGAAAAGGACAACTGGGGCTGGGGACCCACAGGGAATTACTCTACAGCCAAAGGCTACGCTATGCTACAACTCTAGAAAGATAGACCACCCCCTGCAAGAATCTGGATGGAGGTATGGGACTCTATGGCGATCCCCAAGGTAAATTTCTTCTTCTGGACTTTAATGCACAAAAAGATCCTGACCGGCAAAAATTTAATGAAAAGAAACATTGCAGGTCCACACAGATGTTCTCTATGCAAAGAAGCCATGGAAACCTTAGATCATTTGTTTGTTGACTATCAATTTGCAAACAAAGTCTGGCTCCTCATCCTCCATGGCCTCAAGGTCGCTGCCCCCTCTAACATCTCAGTAATAGATCTTTTCACAACCTGGAAGGACTGTTACCCTTTGCTCTCATTGAAAACGCTTTGGGCCAGAGTCTGGATCTCCATCCCCAAGTATGTGTGTTGGAAGCTTTGGCTTGCAAGAAACGAGCAAATCTTCAACAATACAGCTTGGACCCCCAACATGGTAGCTGCGAAAGCAAAAGGTCTTCTCCTAGAAACTTTGAGCTCTCAAAATCACAAAACTGACATCTCGATGCAACAGGAAGAAAAGAACTAGCTCGGAAACTTTGTGCTCACCCTTCGGACCCAAAGCATTGAAAAACCCCATACCGAAACAAAATGGAGGCTAAGAGATAATCATGACACATTCCAGAGTTGGTGGCAGAAGCAAGGAATAACTTCAGTATTTTTTGACGGTGCCTCCAAGGGAAACCCTGGGACAGCGGGAGCTGGAGGAATCATTTACTCGAGCGAAGGGAAAATTCTAGAAACCTTTTGTTGGGGACTTGGACAGCGAACCAACAACCAAGCAGAAATCCTGAGTTTGATAAAAGTTTGCCAGATAGCCAAGGAAAGAGGACATCGGAACCTACAAGCGTTTGGAGATTCTGAAATCTTGATCAAAATGATACATACGAGAGGACAATTCAATGACGCTGGCCTAAACAAGAATCTGCAAAGGTTAAGACACATTCTTCAGGACTTCACCTCCTTCAACTGCTATCATATACTCAGGGACTCAAACAAAGAAGCAGACATCTTAGCCAATAAAGGTTGCCTCTTGGCCCAAGGAGAACTAAGCATAAACAATGGAGACCCGATAAAAATTTGTATTCCTTGAAAAGGACAGCAGCGTGTGAAGGTTGTATGGCTTTTGTGAAGGTTGTAAGGCTTCGGCCAGTTGGATTCCCCATTTAATAAAAAACATAACCGTTTTAGTTAAAAAAAAAATTAAAAAAAATAAATTATTCTCTTTATTTTATTATAATATTTTTTTTAATTATGGTAACGATGTTTTTATATTATATTTTATTTTTATAGTATGTATTTTTTTTCATATGTTATGATCTTAAATTCTTTTTTAGTTTATTATTATTATATTGTTACAATAATTAAATCCAAAAAGATTATCTTTTATATTTTTGTAAATGGCAACAATAATTTGAAGCTCAATTGGAACTATAGTATTGAGAAAATGATAAATATAGGATGGAAAACTTATTAGAGGCTTGAAAACAAGTCTAGATTAGTGCACCTTTCACTGCGGGATAAGAAAAACTTCTACTTGATACTCTCATCACTCTTGTTATCTTATATGGATGTGAAGTTTGGGGATGTAGTATCTATAGAGAATCTTAGAGAAAGATAGACGAGATCCAAAAGATTTTTATAACTTATAACCTCAAAATTAAAGGCAATACACCTTATCATATCCTCCTCGTAGAAGCGAGCCTCCCCCCCATTGAGAGCATAATCATGATTAGGTACTTAATGTACAAGAACAAGATAAACAACATAGACGACAAAAGTCTCACCGAAATTGCTTCAAACTCCAGTCAAAACCACAGACGACTCAAGCGAGATGGCATAAAGATGCCAAGTCTCGGTTGAATCATTAAGGAATACAGGAAGATGTCATTCTACATAATATTGATAATATTAAAAATATTATTGCATCTAAATTTAAGGAGAATATGTGGTGCAATAAAGAATTAGAGGATAAAAGGAAATTAAGATACTACAAGAAGGTGATCAACCCTAATCTAGAAGATCGAAAGTATCTCTCACTTTTGACTAGCGCAAAGAAGAAAATCAGCATTGCTAAAATATGAACCAACTCCCATGAGTTGCATAGCAAAACTAGGCATTCGAAAATTCTCAAAACATCGTGGGACAAAAGAATCTTCATCTTTGTGACACTAAGAGGGTTGAATATGAAAATCACTTTCTCCTGGAGTTCCCTGCATATACCCAAATTAGATCAGAATTTCAAAATCTTTCTTACTATACCAACCTTCTTAACCTCCTAAGTCATCAAAACTATGGTGATCTTGGAACACTTCTCTTGATGCTTTTCGAGCACATAAATAAGATTTTAAATAAATCTAAGTAATCTCTTACTTTTGTAAGGTTCGATGGACCAATTCTAATCTCAATGGACGTTAATCATCATCGTCGTCATTATTATCCAAATTGTATTATAAAATACATCTAGTTATCTAGATTCTATGGATACAATAAAGATTTGCAAAGCCTTTAAAAAATATATAGATAATTTATTCTAAACTTTGAAAAACTCCATAACTCAATGAGGTGTTTTTTTGGTAAACCCTTTATTGAGTGTCTTCCAAGTGACACACCTCGCATTAAAAATTGAGTGGTTTCCATAAAAACAAGTGTTGCATGGCAATGCAGTCCCTATCAGGTTGAATTGGGAATAAATGCACATGGATGGGGAAAAAGTAGCGGAGGCAAATGAAAATTGTAGCGGAGACATGGCAAGCAGCAGGAAGCACAGGTGGTATCCATGCAGGAAATGATACGTGGCCTCTAGAGCAATTCTGGCATTGAAACCATTTTGTTTTTGAAAGTATATAATCCATCTTGCTTTTATTTTTTACCAATAGTCTGACTTGCTATGTTCGAAATTTTCGTTCCTACCTAGCATGTTTTATCTCTTCAATGTATTTATGAAATTCATTCATAATGATTTATGTATACTTCTAACTGGTTAGAGTTAAGTACAATTTTCATAGTCACTTCTTTAAATAGATCATCTGGCTTGTGTGTCTCTATATGTGGCAAGACAAATAAAGTTATATGCATAGCAGGAGAAAAATATATGCATGAGAAAAAGATAAAACACACAAAACACATATAAAGTTACATTCAAATTAAATAAACACAATCTCTTGACATTCAACATAGTTGAAGATAAAAAATTATGAGCACATAAATATAAAAGGAGATAAAAATAGTTTTATTTGAAATATATCAAAAAATAATATTGTATGTTACATATTCCTTGATCCGGATTTAGGAGCGGAACGAATTGATTAACAGACTGAATACAATAAACACAAAGACATAGAGAAGAACACAAATATCGAGTGAACAATATCTTCTATTAAATAATGAAATAGGATGAAACTGTAAAATTGTAGAATTGAAAACTTGCTCGAATGGTGGTAGCTATCTATGAGAAGAGATGTGGCTGCTATGCACATCCGTCTGAGTAGAATGGATTACAATGAGACTCCATAGGCCTTCTTTACATTACTCATGAATGCCAAAACCCTAGACATCCAAAAACCTAACCCTATAAGGTGAAACGCCAAAAGTCATGTTGGCCATATGGGTAAGTTGGTGTAATTTGGTACCTCAACTTCCTAGGGTTGTAACTTTTGCATACAACCTCCGTTTTAGGCACGTGATAGCCCGTTGGAAAGGTCTTTCAGAGAGCTACATATAACATCATCAGACCCTGACTCCGTCTACAGTTTGATTGTAGCGAGCCAAAAAAACAATGTTTATGGCCCCAAA
The DNA here is from genome assembly GCA_010110895.2 of Picea sitchensis. NCBI lineage: Eukaryota > Viridiplantae > Streptophyta > Pinopsida > Pinales > Pinaceae > Picea > Picea sitchensis. The sequence continues at coordinate 2,296 of SNQJ01S0213062.1, read as the reverse complement.
ATGGCCCCGTAAGTACAACAAGATGTGCTAACATGAAAACATACAAAATAAGTCAGTTGGGTTAGGCGAGAGGCCACCTGTATCCACCTGGAGGATGTGTGGGGGTTCAGATAGCCCCAGAAGTGTAGAACCCACAATTACAAGGCAGTACAAAAGAACGTGTTGAACAAAAACGGACACGAGGAGCCAGTTGGAATAGGTGGGTGGCTACCAATATCCACTTGGATCAATCCTCCCCCCTTAGAAAACAATGGTCTCCATTGCGTTGAGTTCCCCCATCAGGTGAGGAAACTTCTGCTGGATTTGGCCCCGGGTGAGCTACTTGCCTTGGTGTGGGAGTTGCCCTGCCTTGATGATCTTGATTATTTTGAGAACGACATGAAGGCAGAAATATAACCGAGATACAACAATGAAATACACAAAAATATAGAAGAGAACACAGAAATACAGTGAAACCCAACTTCTATTACTGAATAAGATAGAAAAACATTGTAGAACACACGCTGGAAAAATGGGATAGCTTATCTCTAAAAAGAAAGAGATGTTGGTTATGCTTCATTCACAAGAAGCTTTACATCACACTCCATTGCATGCTTAAAGGGCCTCCTTCACCTCAATTATATATGAGAGAGTGAGAGGTGAACAATTCCCATGATGCATGTGGGATAAATTGGACTAAGTTTATAAAATGCCATAGGCATGTAAAATACTAGGACTTCCTGGGCAGTCACCCATCCCAGTACTACTCTAGCCCAAGCACGCTTAGCTGCAGAGTTCTAATGGGATCTGGTGCATAAACGCTATGTTGTAGGCATGTACATAAGACCATTACATGATGTCTATAATTAACAAATGAAGATGACATTACATTCCATTCCCCACCAAAAGGTTGAATGTCGTGGTTTATCAAAACCATGGGCTCAAAATGGTGATTCAATGGAAAAGGTGGATGGCCACCGAGATCCATTTGGATCATTCCTCCCCCCTTAGGAAGCAATGGTACCCATTGCGTCAAGTTCCCTTGGGAGACGGGGAGATTTCTACTAAATCTGAAGCTTGGTGTGTTGCTTGCCTTGTTGAAGAAGTTGTCATGCTTAGCTTGTTGAAGGTTGTCGTGAACCTGTTGTTGGAGGGGTTGAATCCGTTCAACCAATCTAGTTCCATGATCTACTTGAGTGTGCAAGGACTATGTCGATGAAGATGCATCATAAAGAGTATGAAGGGTTCTGTTATAACCTTACTTGACTGGGCAGTGTGGAGGCACCCCCATAGGTGCAACAAGAACATCTTGGTACTCTTCTACAATATTTTCGATCTGCTTATGTTGGATAGAAAGGTCTTGGGTTAAGGCTGTAGTGGTTGCAATGTCTTTATGTTCACCTTCTGATCAGATTGTGAAGAGGCTAAACTTTTAAGTATGAGAGATTACTTTGTGGCATTGTTTTGGTGGCATAATAGTTAAAACTACCCCTGGTATCTTGTGTAGCTAACTTCCCAGAGTAACAATGACGCTACGGGGTCAAGACTCATAAATAGCATGATGCCTCCACATGTATGGCTGGAATAATAGAACATTAGAGACTTCCAATGGGACAACATCACACAATACCTCATCCTTGAAGGGCTTGATGTCATAGGACAGGCGACACTACTGGATGACATGAATATCTTGACCCTGGCGAAGCCACTCGATGTTGTATGGTTGCGAGTGTGGTGTTGTTGGAAAATCCAACTGCTTGACAACTTCTACTAAGATGATGTTCTTTTGGCTTCCACTATCAACAATAAAATGCAACGGGGTCCCCTTCACCCACATCTGTGAATGGAAGAGTCACTCCCCCTCCTCAAGATCCTCTTCTGGTTGGATTGTTGCAGTTGCGATAGTAGCAGTGGGTTCTGCATCAATGGTTTGTATCCTTTTATTATTTTCTAAATCAGGGTCCAAGTTGAGGTTCGGTTCTTTGTCTTTGAGCTATATTGTGCGGCATTCATCAATGTTGTGCCAAGGGATATTGTAGAACTCACACCACTTTTCAGTGTCTTTCTTAGACTTCATGTTACCCTTCTTTGCCTGCATCTAGGACTGGCTCTCTTGAGGTTGTCCTTCTTTTCTCTGTCCATGCTTCTCCCACTTACTCCGCTGCTTGAATGCAAGATACCAGATATATAAAATATGCAGAACAAAAATGAAATGCTAGAAATGACAGAATAACAGTGAAATATCCAGCATAATCTTCACAATACACAGAAATGATATACGAAATAGCAACAGAACAACACTTTGATTCAGATAGCA
>SNQJ01S0213061.1:0-15765 GCA_010110895.2 Picea sitchensis | reverse complement strand
TATGGCCGTGAGCAAAAGTGTATAAAACGAGTGCTTGAAATAAAATGATTACACCACCATCAACATGTAAAAGATAGAGCATAAAGATAGCATAAAGTTTAAACCATCAATGTAACATCACATGAAAGATCTTCAAAAGATATTAACCATATAACCATGAACCATGAAATGATGCTAGCAACAGAAATAAGAGATTAGACTTTAAAGCATTTGGATGATTAAACCATAAGCAATGTGAGATGAGTGACTTAAGGTGTGCTTGCAATGTGTTAAGTATGATAGCTTAAAAGATAAATTATGAGTTAAGCCTTTAGCATGAGAATTTAAACCATCATATCTAAAACATAAACATTACTATCACATGCATGTCAAGAGTGTGTGTAACCCAATAGGGCCGTGAGCAATTATACCATGAGCAATGTGAGGTAATAAAACCAAAATTTAAATGTGTTGTATGCTAAAAATACACTAGACCGTGAGCAATAGGTGTGTTAGGCCGTGAGTGTTATGTGCAAGGTGAGGCCGTGAGCACCACAAACAAGTTAGGCCTAAAAGATAAATTATGAGTTAAGCCTTTAGCATGAGAATTTAAACCATCATATCTAAAACATAAACATTACTATCACATGCATGTCAAGAGTGTGTGTAACCCAATAGGGTCGTGAGCAATTATACCATGAGCAATGTGAGGTAATAAAACCAAATTTAAATGTGTTGTATGCTAAAAATACACTAGACCGTGAGCAATAGGTGTGTTAGGCCGGGAGTGTTATGTGCAAGGTGAGGTCGTGAGCACCACAAACAAGTTAGGCCGTGAGAAATGGTAGGCTAAGCCGTGAGGGCTAGACCGTGAGGAATAGCATGTTGTCGGGGTCAGAGAAAGCCGAGCTTGGGGAGAGGACTACCCAAACGCCCCTGTACGCGAGCCAATAGGAGCTTAGGCTCAGTGAGCACTCCAAGCAGGCTTTAATGCACAGTGCTGCTGTTTACTGTTCGTCAACAGACATGCCAAGTTATGTGAAAATGAAATAGTTTGTAAAACCAATTGAGCCAAGTAAGTAAAAGGACCAATGTATATCACATTGCATGCAACTCAGAATAGCAAACAACTTAAGAGATAGTAGATCTAACACATGTAATCGCATTCAAGCTATCTAACCACTAAACAATGAGATATGGCGAGCATATGAGATATTAGAAAAAAACCAAGCTTGTAGATGAAAGACTGTTCGATGATCAACTTCTAAGCTAGAAAAACACCACAAGTTTATTTCCCAAGTTACATGATTTTGGGGATGACTCCCAAGGTGTCGGGTAAAGTGAGGTTAATACTACCAAGATGAACTCTGGTACGTAAAAGCGAGGGTTTTGAGTCTTATGTCCCTTCACATACGAAGCATTCAGATGTGTCACCGGGCCTTACCTCGTGCAGTAAGAACTAACTTGGTGCTCAAGTTAATGCTAATGTTTGGCTTTTATTTAACAAACAAAAGAGCTTAGAAACACCACTACTAAGACCAAGGTGGTGGCAAGCCCCGGTATTGGTCAAAGATTGTACATACAATGAAATACAAACTCAATCTAAGTGTTATATTAACAAAGAATGACTAATCTAGGTTAGGTTACTTTATGAACTCAAAATACTTAGAAAAATTGTAGAAAACTCTTTAGAAATGAAAGAGAAGAGAGGAGTCGTCACCCAAACCAAGAATAGGTAGTTTGAAGCTCTAGGTGTTGTATGCAGCTTGTACCTCAATACTCTGCAAAAAACAGCAGCAAAGCTTGCTGGAAGCAAGGCCTAGCTACCGTAATATTAGTTATGGAAATTTTCTGTGTATGCACATAAAATTTCCAGCAAAGTATTATGATATGAAAAATATTTTTGTGACCCATCTATAAGCTAGAAAGCTACAGAAAATGGAAGTGGAATGATAACAATATTAGATTTACAAGCGCAGCCATGCAGAAGTGGGTTGTAATCTTCCCAGAAACTCTCCAACTACAACCGTGAGACAACCCAACTCCAAACACAGTAGACTGGCAGCATAAAGTTGTATTATACAAAACCCGAACGGTCTCTGCACACCAACCAACCATTCAATACATAAAATCATCAACACTACCGCTTATATTTGATTTCACTCCCAACTAATTTATCAGGGAATGCTAGCATATAGAACAACAAATGAGTAAGAAACAATATCAACTCATATGATCTTGATCACTAGACTAATCTAAGAGATCCAAAATGTCCTCGAAAGCTTTCTTTATTTATCCAATAATGTGAGGAGATTGGACAACTAGTTGCTCCAAGCATTCCAAGAGAAAATGAATGAGTGGAAGATGGCAAGAGCAAGAAAGATGGCAAGAACTCGGTAGCATGTAACAATAGCTAAAAGAATGGTGAGTAAAAGAGGTGAGGGAGGGGTCTCTTTATACCTCAAGAGGTAAAGGAAGGCACTTGGATGAACTCCAAGTGTCAACCACATCAAATGAGCAAATCTCAATGAGTGGTACACCATCTAGGGTTTGAAAACCAGATCTAGGTGTAGGAAAAAAAGTAGGAGGTGTTGGGATCAAGCAAAGAGGTGGGAGGCCTTGGGATTGGATGCCAAGGAGCAGGAGAGGTCCAAATAATTTTTTAGGAAAATCATTTGTGAGTTTCAAGAAGAGGGGGGCGTAACCCTCTTGGAGGGCCCAAAAAAGGTGTGGAAATGAAGAAATGGAGGGAAATTCAATGAGAAAAAAGGAGGGGATCATCATAGGAGGTGATGTGGGGTCAAAGGGAGTCATAACAAATGAGAGGGGGCCCCAAATGTCGCACCAACCCGCCTCAAGGAAAGACGTCACTTCCCCTAGGGGGGCCATATTTTTGAGTGTAAAAGGTGGAAAGGGGTTGACAGGTTCAAGCTAGGCTCTAGGAGGTTCTAGGGGTGCGCACCACATGTGTGGAGTGCGCCCCACCCAAGTTTCAAGGAGTAATTCAAGGGATTTGGTAGTTAGTGGGTCGTTTTTCCCTTAGGGCAAAATTTAGAAAGTGGGAAAAAGTGAATTAAGAGGTTGAATTAAGTTGGGAAAAGGTTGGGATGGCTTTGGGTGGTAATAGGAGGGTCTAACTTGCTCATTGCCACCTTTATATCCACTAATTAACTCCGTGTACCATAAAGATTTTGACACATTTTAATAATGTCATCTTAGCAATTAAAATTGTTGTTTTGACTCTAACTCACTCTAAGCGGGCTAAGACATAGTAAAACTTGCCCGACCGAGCTGAAACTTGGTCTATGAGTGCAGGGGGTGCTATTCCATTTCTTTGCACCACCAAATACCCTATCAAAATCCCAAAGATCCGCCACAATGGTGTTCAGCTGAATGTAATTACACCAAACTGACAAAACGGTTCAATTAAAAACCATCTGCACCGAACAAATTTAAACGCCCCAAAATACCGCAATGGTCCCAAGAAGTCACCAAACAGTTTATATCGATCGCCCACCACCGGGAGGTGTTCACAATGGGTGGAAACTCAAGGGAGTCGGGCTGTGATTTGTCCGGTCGCATTGAACCGGGGGAGGATTAAAAACCCCATGAAAGGAACTCCCAACGGATCACCCGCAGCCCCACCAACCGCGACCCGTACGCATTCTATTTCTCACATTATTAACCCACGCTAGGTATGGAAATTCGCTACGTATTCTGATGTCAATGACACCAAATAGAACCAATAATCGCTCAACATAGATGAATAATTTCGAGACATGCGCTGACCAATCGCTGCAAATGCACATACAACAGGTTTACTGGAAGGCTGATCCGCGCCATGTCTCCAAAATATTCTGATCTAGATCTCACAGACACATAATCAATTGTTAGTCTTTAAGCTTCACATTGGGCATAATCAACTTAGTTAGATCTCATGCATGCTTAGTTTACTCAAGTGCTTATATTTATGTTTCATGTTTAGATCTATAATCTTTGATGTTTTAATGCTTCAATAAGTTAAGTGATTGGTGTTTTTCTTTATTGCTATTATCTATTAAGGCCATTTGCCACATCCTTGAAGTAACTCTTATTGTTTAAGTTGATAGTGTAGGCTAACACTTAAATCTTCTATCACACTTCAGGCTTTTGATTCAGTAAATCAACATACATGGGCAACATCCTTTCACCTGCCAGGTAAAGTTTGTTCTGCCCTGTAAATTGCTTTTTCTTTTAACTTTGTGCTACACATTGGTGCATTAAGTACCTAGTTTCATGTAGCTTATATATGTGTTAATGCCTTTCATTTAATAATCTTAAGCAACACATTTTTAAGCTGAAGTGAGTTTCGGCCGAGTCACTAATTCACATTTTAAAGGTGTCATAAAATCACTAAACACTTCCTCTAGTAGATACACCCAAAGTCTACCTAATTCATATTAAAACTTAAGAGACTATTTAGGGTACCTTAGAAAACCATATTCACCATCTAAAAATACTGAGTATTGGAGGAGGGGCAAACGGATCGTGATAGGTAAGGGGACTCACGCACAAGGAGGTCCTTTCATAAAAACTCACCAATATTGAATGTGACAGCCTAGGTTATCTTCGCTGCTATAATTATCTTGAGAGTATCCAACATCCATCTGACAAATAGAGAGAGGCTTGGCAGCACCAATGTTGGTAATAAAACCGATAATCTCGAAGAAACCTCAATAATCCAACCGGCCAAATGACTAAATTTTTGTGGGTTTAATAATTAAGAGTTGGTAATCTTCATCATCCTTATAACACTTGTGCTTAAACTCTCTAAATCTTCTTTCTTGATGTGTTGATGATAATGATATATTGACGGTGATCTCATAAATGTGATGATAATGCTTTGATCTCCTTATATCTTGCACAATAAATACTTAAAGTGGTTAGCTTGCTTTTTGTACCCTTAGTATTCTTTACTTGTAATCTTGTACTTAATTTTTGATCCAACTATTCTTTTGTATGTCTTGTAATCATATTTGTAATCTAATCATCCTTAAATTGGTTGAACTTCAACAAATTCTGAAATTGAATTTATTTCAGTGGCTGTAACAAGTACTCTAATCCCCAATTCTACTTAGCATCTTAGGTTAGACCCCAAACTCCAGATAAACCAAACTAACTCCTAGAACTTAACTTTAAACTTAACTAGAAACTAATAACCCCCTGGCTTCCTAGAGTGAGCTCTGTACTGAAGAGGTTTCGGGTCAAGTGACAGCGGGTCTAACCCAGGCATTGTTCAAGGACACACCAAGTGAGCTCTGACTTAGCTCACATTTCCAGGCAGTAAAATATGACAACAAGCCAGTGGACTTGGAAGCTGCTGAAGGTCATGGATGCATCCGCTGGAGCAAATTCTGTTGCCGAGCAATGTCTGATGTTGGTAATTCCCTCCATTTTAAAACATCTCGCCTTTCTATGACGTTTCAAACCGTAGTTGGGTGTTTGTACCCTTGCTCATAATCACAGGTCTTCATTCTCATGCTTGAATAACACTGATATTTAATTGTAACTTTGTATCTAATTGTAATATTTGTATCTAGTCTCCTTGTAATCTTGTGTAATTATTGTAAAATCTATCTCCCTAATCTTTAGTCGAACTTTCTCCCTAGCACCTGTCTTAGTTCTCTTAGAAAGGGCCTGCCATGCAATCAAGCACTGCACACGCCAACAGGAAGCTGTAGTCTCCCAAAGTCTCAACCAACAAACCAACCCTGTAAATGTCTTTGTCCTCACATAGTGTAATCCAGGGATGTCTACCCCTGGCTCCTTAGAGTAAGCTTCCACCTAGATGAAACAGGCCCAAGCTTGAGGTGACATGGACTTGAATCTAGGCATGCCTCCAAGGACACACTAAGTGATGTGGACTTAGCTCACGTTTTAAAGTGTATATAAGGATGACAAAATGGCCCCAGAAGCTCCCAAGCACCCCTCCTGCCCCACCATTTAGAGTTAAAGGTTCTGCCCCAAGGCTTTAGCTTGCAACTGTTCCACAACCTCAAAGCCCACTTAGCTTGAACAACTCCCCAAAATGTGTTGATAAGCTGGGCCCATCTCCTGGCTACACTGGGATTATCTCATATGCATAACCCATGTAGTCCTAATATCTCGTAAAGAATAACTCTGCCACTTGGTTGGCCTTATACTAAGTAGGAATTACAAATAAGTGTGTAAACTTGGTCAATCTTTCGAACACCACAAAAATACAGTCCCTAACCTACACCCTAGGTAGCCTGCAGGATTAGGTCCATTGAAATGTCTCCCAGCCTCAGCTTCTGGCCTGAGCAGTTTTAGCAACCCTGCTGGTGTATTGCTCACTACCACAAGTCAATATTTACTCGGATGCCTCAAAGATATCATCCTGAGACCCTTCCATGACACCCTGGACCTGCCAGTCTGAAGGCCCCTGGGATGTCCCTGATAAGGGGTGGGGACCATTTCTGTGAATCTTTTCCTTCAGACTCTAACCAAGGGAGACAGGTTCTGTAGCCCGCATCTCCATATTTCACCCATCACTTCCATCCACACACCCAAATTGTTTTGAATGACTCAACCCAGTGCGTGCCCAACCAGATATGTCCATCACTGCTTAGCCTCCTTGATAAAGTATCTTTCAACAATATTCTTTCTTTCCTTTTAACATACTAATGTTACTTTTCAAAAATCTGGATCTCGAACCATTTCACACATCCAAGGAAATTGTTTTGCTGCTGGGTGTAATTGCCACCACAATCAATGCCGACTAGCATTGCATAATTCGTCATGCAAAATAGGTTACTTTCTGTCGAGATAGTAGATTCTTCCTCCACTCACCTGAAGCTTGCTCTCAAAGACTATGGATGACCTCCTAGAATTAATAATGTTCCAATCCCTCTCCCATGCACCAACATGTGTCAGGAAAGCTGGGAAGTGCCAGAACGGGTGCCTCATGACCATCTCTCTGCTATGATGCTCTCATCTTGGAACAACTACTATTGTTAATTCAGAGGGTGTCTCAACCCGTGAGAACTTATCTCATCTAACCTCCTTCCTGGTATCCATAAACTGGAATGAATCCCCAACTCCCACATATTTCTGTGCCAACCAGCCAACTCCCCAATTTTTCCCATGCCCCAAACTCTATGATTTCACAGGTGGGTTCAGGAAAAATCCCCATGCTGGAATTCACACCTTGTGACTTTGACATATAATGATTTCAGGATCAGATAATGCTCTCGTGAACCCTCATCCAAATGCCGTGTTGTGTCCCTATCCCTATATCTATAGGGATAGAGATCTCTCGAAGTCTACGTGTCCTAGACATGAGTGCCGAGATGGATCACCTCGAAAGGCACCAGGCCCATCCTTCTTTCTTCTTCGCTGACTTGTCCTGCCAACAACATTCATCACCATCGGCAGCTGGACTGCACGTAGCGACTCTCGCTCATGAGGTATCATGGCATGTGTCATGTTTGATCATTATAACCTTCTATGCATTAGGTTCCTTTCAATTTGGCGACTGGCTGATCTTACACTAATCCACTTGACCATTGTTGGGGTGATTGGATCGGGTGACTTCTAGTAAGTTTATTCACATGGGTTTTGGTTAGCCACTGTTGGGATTTGCAGGAGCCATCGTCCTCCCACCATTCTGTCAGCTTCAAGACCCATACCTCCTGCATTCATCTATCCCATTCTCTCGTCCGCCATTAAGATGACCTGTTACATGGTTCTAGGAGGAATGGGCTAAAGGCCTGTGGGGTAAAAAAGCAAATTGGTAAAAGAGATAAAAAGCCATGGAATGAAACCGTAGGATGCTTCAGTCATGATCCCTCAGGCAATAAAAGGCCTCTCGATAAGAAACCGTGGACCCTAAGAAAAATAATAAAACAAGACTTAACCAAGAGGATGTGGGAGGTCTCCACTATCGCTCCATTGTGCCCATGTAGCCCAGCGTGAGGACATTGTTATCATCTCGTCACCACGGGGTGCAAGACCCTCGGTTGTGTTATCCCCTAAGGAATTGTAGGAGAACAGGATTGCCCGAGTTCTGTGCAGTCCTGAAGCATGGAGGCACCGAGAGAGTGGATTGACTTGAGCTTTGCCCTTGAGGGCCCATCTTTCTCTTCTTCATCCTGTATTTTATCCGCCAGTTAGGCGCGTAGCCTTCCATCACCTCCACCCTTTGACTCCCAGACTGAGAGGACTCTTGCTCCATGGAGGTAATTGGTCCAAGGTATCATGGTATGTGTCATATTTTATCATTATAACCCTCCTTGAAGCGTATTCCTTCATTTTGATGACTGTTTGATCTTTACCAATCCATAATTTGGACCATTGTTGAGTGATTGATAAGCACTCATGCCGAGGTCACAAGTTTTGTTATTAAGGGGATTTGTATTATCGCTCCCCAGCCCCATATGGGCCTTTAGCCTACACCTCGTCCCATTCCCCAGTTTGGCCATTAGATGACCTCTTGAGGGTTTGTCTTGGAAGAAGGGGCTAAAGGCCTGTGGGGTAAAAGTAACTGTGGTAAAAGATAAAATCCAGGAAATAAAACCTTATGCCGCTGCCCTGGAAGGGATCCCCAGTAGTTGCAATGTTTTCCCAAAGGTGTCCGGGGCGGTCCCTAAGAAAACACACAAAACAAGACCAACCAAAGAGGGATGGGAGGTCTCATCACGAAATGGCCCGACAAGTGTTCCTCCAGAAAATCCCAGCTGCATGATATTGCTGCCTGTTTACCAAGCCAGGTCAGTGACCTTTGTTTGCATGGCTAAGGGAAAGGGGTCTCATCACCAGCCAACCGTCTCATTTCTGCGAAGATGCCTGCACTGCCTCCCGCCACCAAGCCAAGTGTTCCGCACCCTGCAAAAGCAGCAGCACAAAAGAAAATAGTAAAGGGTTTGAAAAAAATTTATTCATGATGGGTACAACTCACCTCTACAAAGGCACCCACGCATAACACCCCGCCTCTTTGGTCTGAATTTGACTGGACATCCCTAAAAAACTATATCAACTTCATAAAAACATGGCTTGAATGAATCTTTTGAGGAACCTTTCCTTATCTTGTGGGTACTAACCCAATAGGTTCTGTCTCTTCTTCATCTTGTATAGATCTCTGTAATATCTTTGAGCTCTTAGGGGATATGGCAGCTAGATTTCATGGCACATCCTAACGATGAGATATATCACAATGCCGCGACCCTGGAACATTGCTCATGGAGGGCGAAGTCTCTTTACGCACCGTTCGACACGGATGAAAACGCTGGACCGTACACATGGGATAAGGATTAGTTCGACCTCCGCGGCCTGGGCAGCCCACCTGCTGCTCGGATGGCGAGGCGTGGACAACGCTATAAGAGCCCGGCTGAAGAAGAAGGACGCCCTCACCCGGACTAAGGTAGAAGCTCCCCACCTAGGGGATTCCCCGTAGATGATGGATTTATGGCACGCCCGCAAGTAGGCTGGATGTTTTATGGAGCATGTGCGTGCCGGGGTTGGCCAGGCGTCATGCAGTGTTGCACCACCCGTAGGCTAACGCTTGCTTCTTGATGCCTATCTGCGTCACGCCTCTAGTCCCCAATTTCATAGCCTGGCCTTTGACATTTTTAGCATTTAATGTGACAAACAATGGAATACAAGCTTCCACCACGTTGTTTTAATGGACCTATTTTTGTAATTGGGGCACCGTTCTGCCCCACTTTGCTAGCTGAGCTGGGTAATACTTAGGTGTGTCCCTGTCACCTAGGGTTCCAAGTCCACACTGCCATTCCCGACCCGCAGCATTCCCGGAGAATGGATACATCTGGAGATCATGTCTCAGGCCCACATGGTCCTAGATGGAGCGCCCAAGAGCAAAGTGATTTGAGCATGAATCGAGGGCCCATCTTCTCTCTGACGGATTCTGTTCCGCGCGCAAGACTCAACCTTCATCACTACCGGCTCCTGGCTTGTGCATCGTAGCGCTCTGCCCCGCCAGTGGCTCGTCCAGGTATGTGTCATACGATCAAGAACACTTTTTATATGCATTAGGTTCCTTTTTTTTCTGATGACTGCTTGGATCTTTACACTAATCCACTTGACCATTGTTAGTGATCGAGTAGGGTAGCTTAGCAAGTCGGTATACATGGGTTTTGGTTAGACACCAAGGGGAGTTTGCGTGCATATCGTCCGCTTCCTCCATCATATCACTTTTTCATCTTGCTGGCCACCATCCCATTCTGTCTCCGCTATTAATATTAGGATGACCTTCCAGGTACATTCTGTTTGTGGGAAGAAGGGGCTAAAGGCCCGGGGTAAAAGCAGCCGTGCAGATAAAAAGTTTACAGGAAATGAAAAACCTTAGATGTGTTTCCTACCAGGGGATCCTCGAAGCGCAAAGCCTCCCAGTTGAAACTGGGTGACCCTAAGAAAATGATAAATAAATAAAATGCAAGACTCCAATCAAGAGAGGGATGGGAGGTCCCCATCAATGCAGTCAAGGTCCTCCATGCGTTCATATTAGCAGTATGATACACTATCTGTTCACCAAATCCGCGCGACCACAAGGCCGTGCGAAAGTAGTCCGTCATGAAGTTGTCCTCTCATTTCTCAAGTGGGGAAGATACTAGTAACGCTTGCCGTACCACAATTGCCAAAAGGTCCTTCTTCACGAAGCTTGTAGTAAAAAGCAATAAAAGAAAGATAAGGCAAGGGCTTGGTGTGCATCTATGACGGTAATAGCCAAGCCCTCTACAGACGCATGTGACAACACCACCCTTGTCCGGACGGACTGATATCAAAGCATATCATCTCATTAATATGGCTTGAATGATCCTTTTGAGGGAACTTTCCATATTTTGTGGGTGGCCCAATGGTTGTCTTCGCTTGCCTCAGTAGATCCGGCGGTAACGTCTTTGAGCTCTTAGATGATGTATTAGGGATTTCTACATGCATATGTTTGAAAACTTTAATGATGAGATATGATTTGGATTGCTATGATCCCGAGGACTAAATAGCCCATGGAGGGCATAGTTTTAGATGTGCAGGACCATACCCAACAAACAAGTACCATTTGGACCGGTGCACATGGGGAGATGATTAGCCAGACCTCCATCAAGAGCCCACGTGATGGTTGCCGGATGGTGAGGCAGGATGTGAGTTGTGTTTAGCCCTGCGCTGGTAGTAGCTAGCATTCTGCCCGTGATCGCTTAAGGACGGACCCATGGGGATTCAGCCGCCCCCTGCATGGGACGATGGTCTTGGTGATCGACGCCACCCGTGCGCTTGGATTATCGGCGTGGCGCCGCGGTTAGCTCTGTTTTGGCACCGCGGGGAGGTTGCAGGAGTCCTCGAAAGGTCAATGTTTTGCTCCTGATGACGCACCCAAAAAGCCAAACGCCTCCTTCGGCCCCGACGCTCCATTTTCCACGCCTACCTTGACATTTCTGGTCGCCAAAGTGACAAATAGTTGAACAATGGTGCCGCCTTTGTCGCCACATTCCAGATACCAAAGGTCACAGATCATATATGAGGACGCCAAATTCCCCTACTCCTGCTCAACACAACTTGCTCTCAGTAGAGAGTGGACTTCTTTGACTCTTGTCTTGATATTTTGGTCTTTTGGAGTGAGGCTAACTCTTGGATATCATCTCTGCATGCTACACAGCTGTCAACCGAAATGAATGCTCTTCATGAATTTGAAAGTACATTTTGCATGCAAACTTCTTTGTTGAATGGTTGTAGGTAAAATTGCTTACTTGTATGGTTACATTGTTAGTATTTGTTTAATCATGAAACCCTAAGGAGTCAACACACAAGTAGGTCGTGTCATGTCCCAATGGTAAAAAGCCAGTCATTGATTTGAGAAGGTTTAGCTCAGCCATAGCTACACTAGCCTTTCTTTCTCCTTGAGTTAGTTTTAAATACAAATTGAAGAAAGAAGGCGCCCAAGCCTTACCCACTGTTTTGCACCGGGTTTGTGCTTCTGTGGCTTCGAAAAGCCTTTGTCTCTGCAAAACAAACAATTTTCAGCCATAGATTTCCTCTGCTTTATGAGCTAGCCGCTTTTGCTGTGTGTTGAGTCTTATAGAAAGAAGAGCCAAAGCCTGCACCAGCCACACCTAAGTCTTCTCTCTTAGGGTTTTTGATTTGCGGGTCTTCCATAAACAATTCACTGCAACCCCAACCCTCCTTTGTTCTTAAGTTTGAGTCTCCTTTCATTAGTTTCACTCCACCTTGACTCCATTAACCCAAGCAATTAGCGTCTAGAAGCATAATCTTGATGAGCCAGAAGCTTAATTTAAAACTCTTTATTTTAGAAACCCTAACCAACCTAGCTTTATAGACTAACCCTATCGATGATATCTTTGTCCCCTAATTAAATCTTTGCTTGGACTAAAAAAGTGCGGCCAAGTCATCCCTGGCAGCCATAGAGGTTTTATGCAAGTTCATTGGTTGATTTGTCAAAAACGTCCAATCTCTTGGACTAGCTAACCCTAACCTAGAAGCAACAACAATATAGGTGACGCTACAACTTTTTGATCCTCTTGTTTGGCCTGCAACGGTGACATTTATCACCTTTATTCAGATTTCGAGCCACTGATCATATTATAAGCTTGTTTGATAAAACGCTTTGCTCTTTGTCTTTCAAAATAACTCTATCACTAGGGGTCGACGCCACCTATATTTCCTCTCTCTGCAATAATAGTTACCACGCTAACATTATAGTATGCAAGTGGCTTACTACATATTTTTACCCATTTGTAATGTAAAGATTCTTGATTCACAAGCATTTGAAATGCCTATATCTCATTTCAGCCTGTTGAAGAAGTGTTATGCTTCCTATGTCTTGATTTGTGCAATCATTGACTTCACACACTACACCATTTCATTGCTCATATGTATGTTGAAGATAGCCATTAATGCTTTGAAAAGTGGCCTAACCACCGCAAAGATATACTTCCTTTTAGTTCATTTCACCCGGCCCTAAACAAAAGCTAATCCGGAAGTTGGAATATCTACTTGGGACTATCATTCTTGGTGTAACTGCGAGGGAATCTCCTTACCTCGATCCACAAAAACCCGGATATTTTAGGATCGCCTCCAGCCTCCCAAGAGCTCCCCATCGAGGGTGTGATGCAGGGAGCCACACGCCAGCTTTGAAGCCTTGGACTGGGCTTAACCTAAACCCTTCCTACAAATCAAGGAGCACGACTGAACCTCTTCTGAAGCTACTCCTAGGGAAGCCAAGAGGGGTTGTCCCTAAGTTACTAAGTTACTAAGTTAATTTTAAACTTAATGTTCTAGGAGTTAGTTTTAATTTGTTATAGGCCAAAAGGGAAACTAGCCTAAGATGTTCATCAATGCAAGTGCAAGTCTATTCTAATGCAGCCTACTCTTTCCTAGGTCAACTATGACTAGTGCCTATGGTTGGGTAATGGGGTCAACTAGTGTTTGAGGGGTGGTTCGCTACAAGAAGCTTACAAATAAATCAAGTTAAACCACCCACAAGCCCAAGGTTATATTACTTACAAAAAAAATATTAAGTGTTACAATATCCTGCAACACCAAAGATACAACAATATACAAAAGATACAGTAAGTGTTCAACACTTGCCAAGCATGCCCCAATAGTACTCACGGAACGCCTTCACCGGCCACCACACAGCACTTATATCAGCAGAAAGTATCTCCCCAAGTGGATACTCTCAACATTCCGGGATTCACACCACACCAATCGTCTAAAGATTGAGTTAATTTTAATTCCTCTCACTAGATGTACTAAACTCTCCTCCCCACAAATAACCCATTCTATGCTCAAGCAGAAGGCAACCCAGGTCTTTACCACCCCTAGCTTTCCTGTTGTTAGCCTCGGCTGAGGAGTACTCGAAAGGGATTCTTAATCCAAATCACGGCATGGGACGGTCCCCCGCCTCTTCCTCCGTTGTTTTCCTCAAGCCCGTTTTAGATGGTGGAGATGGCTGAATGAAGCCCCTAAAATGTTTCTAAGTGTTATTATGACCCGCGGGTGGGTCTTTAGATGTGTTGGGTGAATTTTAGACAAGTTTTAGTCACTCAAAATTGAGCGTTTAAGGGTATGGCCGAAACTGCAAATGCTTATAAAAGTGTGTTTAACAGCTTGAAAATAAAAGCATTCACCACATAAAATTATATGGAAATGATACACAAGATATGACAATTAACCATAAACCATTTCACATAAAGATTGCAAGTTTTAGTGTGAGATATTAGGCAAGAACAACTTGCTGCAATAACAGAAAATTAAACTTGCTTGAAAAGAAAAGTTAAGTTATGTATGTGAGCAAATAACCATGAAGCAAGATAACTTAAACTTTAATGAGTGTTTTAGAAAACAGATCTGAAAATGAAATGACTTAGAATGTGAGGTTATGCTACAATAAGTAAAAGAATTTTAAGCCATGAGCATCACATCAACATTATCTAACTTAGGATTAAGATCTACCATCAACCATGTATGTAAAAGTGTTAAATCATATGAAAGATGTAAGCATGAAGAAATAAAAGATTTAACAAGTTATACTTAAGATCTTAAACCCCAATACTAGATCACATATGCAAGAAGTAAGCAAGCTAAATGACTTATGTTACCAAAGATTTAGTATTTAGAAGATATTATAAATCATTTAACCACTTAAACATGAGATTATGAGCATATGAAATAAACTTGAAAAAGGAAACTATGTGTGATTACTAACTAGATAATTTAACCATTAAGCATTGATCATCACAAGAGTATTAGTTTCCCTTTAAGCCAAGGCGATTTTGGGGATGACTCCCCCAAGGTGTCGGCAAGTTAGATTAATATTACTGAGATATAACTGCACAGGAAAGTCGGGGCATTTAGTCTTATGTCTTCGAAGATACGAAGATTAGACAAGCTCCTGGCCGACTGCTCAGGCAGAAACTATCTCAATAGTATTAATACTTATGACTTTGATATTAAACTTTAGAAGCAAAATGAAAGAAAAAAACTTGAAAGAAAACACCACTTCAATGGCCAAGGTGGAGGCAAGCCTTCCAATATTGGCCAAAGAGGGTAGCTTAGACTTCAATAACTTAATGAAATGAAAGAAAATTTGAACTAACAATATTATAGACAAAGAATAAACTAAGCTAAAGAATAAACAAACTAATCCAAACTAGCTTATGATCTAGGCCTAAAAGAATGAGGAAAAGAAGCAAGAAAACTTTATAAAGAGAAAAGGAGAAAAGTGTTACCCAACCAAGTAGAAGTGTGTTGAGAAGCCTCCTATGTGTTTTTGGGTAGCATATACCTTCAGATCTGTCACTAACCTGCAAAAAACAGCAAGCAAAAGCTTGCTGGAAATGCTGCAAAACACACTAAACTTGTCAAAAAAATTCTGTTTTTACACAGAAATTTTTTGTATAAAAATCTGAATATGAAAATTTAAATTTTGACCTATCTAAGATTAGTTAACAGCTGAAAAATATGTGGAAATGGATGCAGCAATAAAAATGGAACAAGAAAGAGATTAAGAGTGTAAGAAGGGCTCAAGGGTAGGATCCTCTTCGATGCTATCCCATTGAATCCTTTGAGATGACCTGCAAAACTTAGAGAAATATATGAAGCATGGAATAGATAGTTATTTTGAATAAACTTAGAACGAAATACTTGCAAATCCTAAGCTATTCAACATGAACATAAGACAACCAGAATACTCAAAGCTATCTTACCCAAGCAAAATACTTCAACTCAAGATCTATTACCAACAACACAAAAACAATA
>SNQJ01S0213060.1:9055-24820 GCA_010110895.2 Picea sitchensis | reverse complement strand
GTATTTCCGAAACACTCTGGATTGCCATTATGTGCTTGTATGAGTCAATTCTTGGTCATCTTCGTACTACACAGGGGATGCCCGACTTTATCGGGAGTACCATTGGGGTCAAACATGGGTGCCCCTTGTCCCCCGCACCTTTTGGTATCTACATAGATGAGCTTGAGTCCTTTCCGCGTGATCATATCAAGGACTACAATGGATGCCGCCTCCACCAGATCTTGATATCTGTCCTATTCTTCGTGACAACGTGATCCTCTTGGCCTAATCTCTGGAGGGGCTACAAAGACAACTAGATTCTTTGGCACTTTTCTGTGATCTTCGACAATTGACGATCAACCTAGGTAAAACTAAGGTGATGATCTTCAATGGATCAAAGAAGCTTTTATTAGATCACTATTTCCTTTTCAGAGGAGAGGAGATTCAAATCACCAGCACTTATACTCATTTGTGGGTACAATTCTCAAGGCCTCGCTTCAGTCTTCGACATGCTCTTCAACCTCGTGTCAACAAAGGGTATGGATCCTTAGCCACTCTTGAGAGACAATGTTTCCAACACTATTTTCAGGACACCCAGTCCAAGATGTATCATATTGATTCCCTTGTTAGGCCCATAGTTATTTATGGATCAGAGGTTTGGGTCCTTGTTTACTAGAGGCCGGTGATTGGGCTTCAGTTGAGAGAATGTAGATCCTTCTCCTTTGATGCATCATCAGATGCAAACAAAACAATACTAACACATCATTTTTTATAGAGTTTGGTGCAGGCAGTTCATCTTGAGACTATTTTCTGCTTGTTTCACTTTTAGCAGTATTCCAAGTTTCTAGAAGCTTAGCAAGGGTAGAGGCCAGATGCATTACTTGGCCTATCACTCCTTGAAGTCCATTTCGCATAGTCCTCATGTCGTTGTAATATGTATTGGTTTACTTGGAGGGGTCTTAGACCTTTTGGAGTCAGTTGGTATTTCGATGGATCGGCTCCCTCCATTCAGATATTCCATGGATGCACCTAGACACCTCCTACCTACTAGACAAGAGTTGAACAAGATCATCCAGGATGACATTTACAATATTTAATGCGAGTCCCTTGAACAACTAAGGAGCAAGATATGTGAAAATGGCCTTCGTTAGGCACTTCATCTAGGTAGAGGGGACGGACTCATTATCCAACCCCTATACACATATTTTCATTAGGCACACTCTCTTTGGATCCCTCTAGGCTAGTTTAGAGTGGGATCTCACATAAACTAGTTAGGATAGATCCTTACAAATTGTCACGGTATAGAGGATTTACCAGCATCTTTGTGAGGTTGAGACATAGGAGCACTTCATATTTTGTTGCTCCATTTACTTTGAGATTTGTGGGAGGTTTCATTGTTTATTCAAGGGGACCTAGAGCCTATCAAGTTTCTTCAAGTACCCAGACCAAAGATGTCTGGCTCTTTACATGTAGGAGGCCCTCAATCTTCGTGCCCACATTCTCCAACCTCCTACTAGACCAAATTTCGCTCAGTAGACTACTTCCTTCTTTATAGTGCTCCCATTAGCTAGGGACACTAAGAGACAAATTGATAGAAACATTACCTCTAATTCCATATTAGTGTGGACCCGAAGGACCATCCCCCTTCCCTAGAGACCTCAAAGACATTGCCAAAACAGATCCCTTACCAACAGGCAGACAAGAGCACCTAGATATCAATGATAGGTTACCTCTTCCAGATAGCAGCACAATGGGTGGTCTGAATCTTCCTCCAACTCTACTTCGAGACACCATTCTATCCTGAGTTTTCTTCATTCGACGCTGTATGTTAATAGAGATAGATCTAGTGGACCATGATCTAGGTCTTGGATCTTTTCCCTCTATACATCTACCTCCCGTTCTAGTCACCCGCACTAGGAGTCGAGGATTTTCCATGGTTTAGCATAGATCTCATGCTTTACTTTATTTTCTTGCTCTTCATATAGGAGTCATTTTGGTACTCCTGCTTTGTATCAACATCATTATACTCAATAGGCCCATTGACCTACTTTGAGGTCATATGTTGAACAGTAATATAATTATCTTATCTTATCTCTCTTGTAGTATTATTAATGTATATTTTCTCTCTTTTCCTTAGGCACTAGGTTCTTAAAGGAAATTGAAGGGAGTATCTAGGGTTAGAGTTTTAACCTAAGAAGACAAAAAAATAATGTTTGTGATAAACCCTAAAGGGACAAAGATAAGCATCTTATCTTATAGCTCCTGTGAGAGAAAATCTTATTGCAAAGAAGTTCTTGTGAAGAGAGAATGTTTGACGATAAGAAGGGTTGACGGTGGTCAAACCAAGAAGAAAGGCAACGTGATGAAAACTTATGGTTACAAAAGCATATTGTCAAAACATTGTGCAAATCTAAAGGTAAGTGTTGCAAACTTATCATTGACATTGGAGAGCGAAGAATATAGTTTCAGAAGAAATGGTACATAAGCTCAATTTGATGTGCAAAAAAGCATCATAATCCATATAAACTATTTTGATTTCAAAAGGGTCATCAAGTCATAGTGGACCAAGCATGCTTAATTTCAATCAAGCGGGGCGAAAAGCTGTGACACTTTGTTGAATTTGTAAGAAATTTCTAAATTAGTTGCTATAATTTTTTCTTCCTTTGAAGCCCACTGTATTCTCACTTGTTGGTTTCCCTTCCAGGGAGTTTTTTTTTTTTTTTTTTTTTTTATTTTATTTTGAAAAATGTGAGGAAGTTTTGTTTTATTTATGATTTTGTGCATTTTTTAATGGATTTAAACTCAACTATAAATTTTTTCTGCATAGTTCACAGAATTTATATCAGCAGTAGATTAAATTACGAGTTGTTAAATTATTGGTATAAAATTTATGATTCTTCAGGTTTCAAGAAATTTTAGCATGGTATCAGAGTTGGGACTCTAAAGAATGGCACCAGAAACTTTGGCACAAGGATTTGCAGGGATTGGAGGGGTTTTGCTTGGAAAAATGAAGAAGAGATGGAAAGGACATGAACAAACTAAAATGCTTTGCATGACATGAGTGATCACCATACAGCAAGCCAATGTCAAACAGGAAGGAGGCAGTGTGACATGGTTTGTGAATGATGGGTCATCTAAGTCATATGATAGAATAGAGTCGGTCTTCATAGTGTTTAGGAGGCTAGTTCGGACTACCATGTAAAGTAGAAACACACCAAGCATCACTGATAAAGGGTTTGGATGCATGATTCCAACAAGAGTCGGGGAATGTCTTGGGAGGTGGATGAGGTGATGTATGTACTAGAGTTGAAGGTTAACTTTCTCTTTATATCATCTATGGAGGATATGGGGTATGCAATGATGTCTTCTAGGGATGGATAGGTGCTCCATCACGATCAGGATGGAATGACCCCTTGGATGTATGATGAGGCACAGCATCATGCACAAAATTATGTATATAGGAATTATTTAGGACATCATGTAGGTGGAGTCGAGGGGATCTGGACAGAGATCAATGTCGAGAATGTATCCCTTTGGTATGGCTTGACATTGATGATGGATGTGAGAACAAGAGATCAAATCAGTCTTGTGAGTAGTAAGATGTCTTCAGGTTCGGAGAATTAGCTTCTGATGTGCTTGATTTGATAAATTCGATTGATTAGGGAGGAGGTTCATCCAAAGTACCTTCCTCACTAAGAGAGTGTTAGTTTTTAGAGTTGCTCGGATAGATAAATCTGCATTGGCAGTGCCTAGCATGTTGAAATGTCCAAGCGACACTCTCTAGATATCAATTTTATTGTTAAAGTGGCTTTTATTTAATAACTAAAGTGACCTTTTATAAAGATGAGTGACTTAAATGATTTAAGTCCTTCAATGAGATATTAAGTCCATGATGGGTGATCTCAAGAGATCGAGACCAGATCTTGATTGTTGATCCCTTTGGAGATAGGGTTTTAGTCATTAGGAAGTTAAAGAAGCAAATTTACTTAAAGGAGTAGGAGGCTGTGAGAGAAAGTGCATTGGATAAAAGAAGGAGTCTTTGCTCATGTACTTGTGTCACACATTGTGTGAGGAGGTGAGAGAGTTACATGCTACGGTGTGAGAGATTCCTGAAAGTGTGAGGTGTAGAGACACATTAAAATTTGAGGAGGGAGAGAGGAAGCGATTTAAGCTAAGGAAGAGAGAATTTGCAGTGGAGGGAAGGCAATTTTGAAGCTGAAAAGATGGATCATTTTGGAGTCCAAAAGTGGGAATAAAGGCAATGCGAAGAAGCAAGCTTGGCGGGCTGAAAAAGCGGGCCAGCTTTGCTGGGTATGGGGAAATTTTGAATTAATTTTATTTGTAATTTTTTTTCTTCCTCGAAGCCAATAAAATCCTCATACTTGGTTTTTCCTTGAGGGTTTTTCTAGGGGCATTGCTCATAAATATTTGTGTTCAAATGTGTGTTGTTTGTGATTCTCTTTGTGCATTTTAAATGGTTAAAACTCAGTTGTACATTTTCTGCATAGTTTACAGAATTTATATCAGCAGTAGATTAAATTCTCAGTTGTTAAATTATTGACATAAAATTTCTGGTTGCTAGGTTTCAAGAAATTTAACACTAGAGAGTGTTATGTCATTCTTTTGAAAGAATTCAAAGGTAGACAAGCAAAGGAAAGCATTCTAGAGGAAGTTGATATATCGACAGGTTTACCACCTTTAAGAGGAACCACTTGTTACTACTCAAACTCTTGCTAAAGGGAAAGTCTTAAGCTTTGCAGGAGAACCTACAAGCAACTACTAGGCAAGACACCCACAGTCACCTCAATGGCATTGCCTCTCTCTTTAAGGATGAGAAAAAGAGCCTCTAACTAGGAGGGTGTTCCTATGATCAATCGAGCTATGGTCGTTGTGAATGAAAGGAGTGCTTCTTTAGCTTCGATTGATTAAGTCTAAAGCAAATTACAACAAGCCTTTAAAGACCCAAAATGTGTGTTATATGCTTATTGGAAAACAGTAATAAATCTCATCATCCGTGTTTAGATTCACAAGATCTTAACCCCAAAATCCAATTTGCTTGATACCATATCCATATGGATAAACCATATTCCAACCAATGATCAAATTCAAGCACTATTATGATAATGATAGTCAAACCACTTTCTTAAAACAAAGGAAATATAATGAATTAAACAGTAGTTGCTGGTGGGACAGCAGTTTGTGGTTGTCCAGTAGTGCTGGGCTGTGGTGGAACAGGTTTTGTGATTTTAGAACCTTGTAAGTTAAAACATGTCACCATATGTTGATTTAAATGTTGTTGTTATCAGAAGTTAAGCTCAAATAATGACACCATAATGTTGTTAACTTACATCTCAGAAGAAATAATGCCACTGTTTTAGAGAGATCTTAAGTGTTGTTATGTGCATGGCAAGTAGAAAACCACCAGGGTGCCACAACAGTGAGAACTCTGTTTTAGGGACAAAAAGGTGAGATTCCAAATTTATTCCAAGGAGTGCAACTTGTTAAATGAGATATCAAACCACAAAACTATGAAATGAAACCTTGCTTACTGCTGTCAATGATCACAGTTAGGATAATTAATGTCATCATGTGAGTGTTTGGAGAGATTATAACAATGAAAATAATGATCCACAAACTTAAGAACAGTAACAGCAATTAGTAAAGATATTTGTCACTGTGTATACACTCAATCAAGTGGACTGTTTAAAGAGTTATAGTGCTGAAGGAGATGCACCAGCAGAGAAATATTATCCCTTTGAATTTGTTTAAGGTGTGTGTTACTTGATCCAAGTGTTATTACATGCCCATAGTTGTCATTTAAGATCCAAACACATATCATCACATTTAAGTGACAAACTGCCAAGAGAACAGAGTCCAAAAAAACATCAAGTTGTTCGACCTAATTGTCAAGTCATTCCATAAGTACTTGCATCGATTTGTGAGAGGTGGACCTTAAGATTATATATATGTTAAAATGTTTGTGAAACAATGGAGAATTAAAAGCCCAAACGCTGATCATTTGTGTAAATTATGAACGAGATGAGAGAGTTGAAGCTACCAAATTGTTTCACTTAGCATGCCTTTATGTGCTTATGTAAAGTGTTATGATACCACAAATGTAACCAAATTATGTATTTAACCAGATCAATCATTGAGCAAGTACATAGAAAATGAACCACAAAATTGCATGACAAAACCTAAGACATTGCATAGTAAAACCCTTTGGGTTAATAGTTGTAAACCGAAAATGACCAAACGTTGCAATAATGAAGTCAAAAACCTTGTCAGTAAGATGAAGGATAGGAAATTCTAATTATACTGTGTGTTTTCCAGCAATTAAAGAAATTTACTCAAAACAAGATATGGGATTAAGCACCTTATATGTGTGAGGATGGTTAGATCCACAAAAGTAACAAATTAGAATCAAGATCTGGGACAAAAATTTAAGCGAGGAAAACTAGCTTACTTATGCCAACCTAAGATGGATATAGCATGAAGAAAATTGTTAGCACAAGTGAGATCCAAGCTAAACAAGTTTTAACAATTAAATTCAAACCTTGGATATAGTAATCTAATTCAAAGATTAGACCCTTTAAAACCACAAACACCCCAAAAACAAAGAGAAATAAAAAGATGACAAGATTTTATGAGAGAAGGAAAATAAAGACTAGTGCCTATATCCTATTGGGCTAAGGGGACAACCAATAGTCCTTGAGACTTGGTTCTTGCAAAGAATCTTGGGATTTTAGGCAGCCCTAGGGTGTACCTAGCAAATTCCCCTAAGAAGGTCTTGGTGTTCCAAGATATAGATGGTGATCGAAGTGTGTAACTAGCCCTTGTGTTACTAGCTCCTTAAGTAGCAAGGGGTAGATTCTACACCATCCTAAGGTAGGAGCTGGAAAGCAAATCAAGCTTTGCCAAACTCAATACTCTAGTCCAGATAACTAAGGCTACTCAGGAAAACCTTTACCTTTATAGAGCTCATCTACTGTAGTACTTTTATACTCTTGTATTGTTGAACATTCTCAAATCCACCTTCACCTATTACAGAGTAAAACCACTGTTGCTAGATTCCTCACAAACATTTTTATCAAGAAAATATTAGGTGAAACTATTAACACAATAGAAATGAGTCAAATGATATATCTTATTCTTCAAACTCTAGTTACAAATGAGAGATGCCTTTCTTAAATAGGTGAGGTGCCCTCCTAAACCATGTGTGGAAAACAATCGGTTGGCACAATACCATATGCAAATACAATGAGCATGTGAAACCAAGGGGCCAAAACCATGTTCCCAAGTGAAACCATGGGAAGGTCAAAATACAAAGTGGTTACAATAAAATGCTAAAGAGATAGGGGTTCCCTCATTAAAATAATGAAAATATGACCAAGACATCACATGTGTGGTCCATAGGAGTATAGGAAGAGGGGCACCCTCCTCAATTCGAACCCAACGTCCTCGAGATTTGGTCAAATGATGGTCCAAATGTGAAGCACACTCATAACAAACCCACGAAGTGTGGATCCAACGTGTAGTGATGAAGAATAGTCAACCAAGAAAGAGAAGTGGCACATGTTTCCAAAGTAGGGTGCCTCATCAAATGTGCAAGGTCCAAAGGGCAACAACCACCTGAAACCAACTTAACTGGCTAATACATCTTTGTAACAACCTGGTCCATGTCCCTAACTACCTCAACAACCCCACTTGTGTGGTCCATGTGAGAGAATAAGTCACACGTGTGGGTAAAATAGTCCAATTGGGCAAGGGCGCTCTCTTGGAGTAGTCCATGTGGCAATTTGTGATGATGTGGCATCCCGCTTGTCATGTGAGCTCAATGCACTATCAAACCAAACAATGACATGTATCCAATGAAATTAATGGATCCCGAAGAGAAATGGCATGGATCCCAATGTCGATAGATATGACCAAATATGGGTACACAAAATTCTGTCGATTAATCACATATCATGAGGCATGGTACACGTTTCCTAATGCAAAGCATCCACTTATAATAGTGAGTCTCACTTCTGTACAAGTTATTAGGTGATTTTCTGAGAAAACATTTCTTCTAACCTTAAAAGCCCAAGTTAATTTTACAAATTGCTAAGTTTACCATGGGAGGAGGACACTTACCCTTTTACATGCAACAGTTCCTAGGACAAAATGTATTTCCTAGATCACAAGGTTAAGGATAGGTAAAAATGACGGATAACTTATGGAAAGGGCACGGAAATGTCATGTAATGACCCTCAAAGTCATATATGATGATAAAGGTCCCTTTTATTGGTCCAACTAGCTTTCTAGAGCTAGGAATCTTCATTATTTATATATGTAAGCCTTCTAAGAGGGAGATTCTACTTAGATTTACCACCTCGATACTTTATTTATTTCCCCCTTTTACATTTTTTTTCTTTGATTTTTCTTAGTCCTTTTTTTCTTTAGATATGAATTTTTTTAGCACCAAACTTAGGGGTGTAGGCCTTTTTTAATGAGGTGACATGTCCTTCTTATTTTTTGTTTTATCTTTAGGTACTCTTCACCTCTAACCTTTTTTGGCCTTATTTGACTTATGCTTACATTATTTTTCCAATTTTCTTCACTAGACCTTGCTGGATGACATATGATAAGTCAAACATGAATGAGGAATCATTTTTATGAATAGGATGGAAGTGAAGGAAAATGGAAAATATGTATGATTAGGAGATGAAATACACTAACTCAACCAAATCACTAGTAGTATGATTAAACCCAGGTTTTGAACTTTTGACAACACTTATTTAAAGATTTTTATGTCCCCTGTGGAAATAAGAGGCAAAAAGTAAATCACTAAGAGTTATGAAGTGTTATTGGATTATACTTTAATCTTACCACGTTCACAACAAGCTTAGAAATCATAGCACCATGTCTAAGTATCAAACCCATACAATGAGAACATAACCATGTAAAATGAAAGCATAGTGCATTTGTCAATTGAAGTGTGATGTTGGATAG
This sequence comes from Picea sitchensis, assembly GCA_010110895.2. NCBI lineage: Eukaryota > Viridiplantae > Streptophyta > Pinopsida > Pinales > Pinaceae > Picea > Picea sitchensis. Next base: position 15,847 of record SNQJ01S0213060.1, on the reverse strand, counting down.
AATAAATATACCATGGTTGAGGTAGATGAGTTATGAAAGTTGAGTCATCATGTAATTGAGGGAGAATAAGGAGAGAATCTACATCTGAATGGCATGATCAACTGATCTCATGTGAGTTGGAACATGCCACACCAGTTGATTGGGTGGCTTTGGGACTGTTACCTCTGAAGGGGCAACACCACTCACAAAATAGATTTCGTACAAGGATTCAATTTACCAAACATTTTTGCCATAGGTTAAGCCCAAAAGAGAATGAAGACTTAAACAAGCAAGTTGTTGATTTATTGGAGAAAGGTCTCAATCAAGGAATTTTGAGCCCATGCTCAGTAAAAGCATTAATTACTCACAAGGATGGAACATAGTGAGGGTATATGCATTACCAAGTGATCAAACAAGACAACAATGATAGAGAATAGGTTTCCATTTCCAAGAATGGATGACATCATGGACTATCTTAGTGAAGCAAGATAATTCTCAAAGATTGATTGAAGAAGTGGATACCATCAAATCATTCAAATTTAGGCATCGACAATCATTCTCTCCAATGAGAATACCATATGGGCCTACGAGGAACTATGGGGAGATTTGGAGGAAGCCAATCTTGTGAGGTATTGAACAAATCCAAGGGGAAATTACAACCTCTGTGAGTCAAACCAAAGTCCGAATGAGCAGAGATGTTATGTAAGTCTAATGCAAAAGTGAGGAACATGACCTCTGAGGCATAGGCAGGTCTAGATTACAAGTCCGAGGAGGCATTACAACCTCTGTGAGCATGGACAAACTAGTGCAAAGTCCCGAGAGGGAACATACTACCTCTGTGATCCTAGTCAAACATTGTGAGCCATGAGCAAAAGTCAAGTCATCTAGAAAAGTTAGGTTGAATGTAAAAATTCCTATGAATAGAAACAAGCGATATTCCTAATGTTACCATGATATAAATGTATTGATCTAGTGCAACATGTAACATTATCATGGAGAGACAGGGCAGTGGAATAGGTGGCAAACATAGAGCTAAATTGTAATGTGAATTGGCAGAGTCTCAGAATTAGTTCTATTTTGAACTTAAGTGTAATCTTGGGAGAGTCACCAAGTCTAGTTCTATTTTGAACTAAAATGTAATGCTTTGTGAGTTATGCTTGAAGTCTCAAGTCTAGTTCTATTTTAGAACTACAATGTAATGTTGAGTTAAGTCAAGCATTCTTTCACACCTCTATTTAGACCCTCTCCCTTCCTCCTCCATTCCTTTATAAGAAGAGGAATTGATACCCTCTCCTCTACACAATTGCTATATGGAATTAAGAATTGAAAACTAAAGTGCTATCTGAAGTGAATATCGATTACATTAAAGACTATTATTATATAGAGAGCGCATATAAGAAGCTGACTATCCGGTGTTGTAAGAGGCTGACTATGCCAGGTGTTATGGGAGGCACATATAAATGGAAATAAGCGGTGTTGTAGAGGCGACATCTGATCTTGACATAGCAGGTGTTATGCAGGAGTACATATCAATGTAAAAGAGGCAACCATGTCAGGTGTTATGGAGAATCGGCCTTTGAAATGACATATAGAGGCCTTATCAGTCAATTAGAGGCGGTTTCAACAACCCATATCAGAGTTGATATATCTCAATCTTTGAAGCAACTAGGATACATCTATATCAGCAAGATCTCTTAGGTCTCTGCGGGTAAGAGTCAACTTGGCAAGCTCTTTAAAGGCTGAGAGTTTTCATGGTGGATGTTTGTAAGTGATCTTACATTATTAATGCAATAAAAGGAATATTGTTTGTTGGGGTTTTCTCACTCTTTGAGTTTCCAAGTGCATGTGTTGTTGATGTACATGCTTACATATCTACGATTATTGCTATTAGGTTATGATTCCTACATATTATTTGAAATGTATTAAAAATTTTGGAATCAAAGTGTTGAAGAATTCAAAGAAATAATCCACACGCCAAGAAATCAAGCTCAAGGAGATTTAACATGGTATCAAGAAGCTTAGGGTGCTGTAGCGGTGCACCTCCAAAGCAGGGCTTGATTAAGTTTTCAATGTGAGGTCCATGGCATCCTCCATTTCATTCAATGTCAAGGATAGGCTCGAAGGAGATACCAACTTCAATGTGTGGAGCTCAGGATAATGACTCGAAGGAGCTGCCAACTTCAATGTGTGGAGGCTCCGGATAACAAATATTTTGCAGGAGCATGATCTTGAGTAGTATGTGACCACAGTGGTGGAGGAACCCACTACTAATGTAGGAAGAGAGGCCTTCAGGAAGAGTCAAGCAAAGGCCAAGCGAATCATCTTTGACTCATTCAAAGACAGTATAATGATAGCAATGACTTCGTTAATGACTGCCAAGGACTGTATGGATACCTTGGTGAATCTGTATGAGAAACAGGCTCCAAGTCAAAAGAGGACACTTAAGCATAAGCTTAAGTATTTGAAGATGGAGAAAGGTGAATCAGTAGCATCTTTTTGTTCCAGGATAGCCTAGATCAGAGATCATCTTTTGGTCACAGGGGTCACAGTGGACGATGATGATTTAGTGCAAGCCATATTTGATGATCTTCCTTCTTCATGGAAGACATTCTTATCTAGTGTAAGTGGGAGAGAGATTCATCCCACCTTTGAGAGGTTATGGCATGATTGCCTCCAGGAGGAGAGTTGCACTGCTACCAGGAGCGAGCCAACCAAAGAAGAGCATTCGGCATTAGCATCAAGATTCAAGGGAAAGAAGAAAGTCACTTTCCAGAAAGGCTCTCAGAGGAAGTCAAACACCAAAGTTATGTTCAAAGGCAAGAGTATTGATACATCTAAGATTAAATGATTTAGTTGTAATAAGTTGGGTCATTTTGCTAAAGACTGCTGGTATAGGAAGAAAAATCCAAGGAAAGGGAAACATCATGCCTCAATTGTTGAGGATGATGAATCCAAAAGAAAACAGAAAAGTCCTCTTAATGAGAGAGAAACTAGAAAAGAATATTACCTCATTTTTGCCTTATCCAGTTCAATTTTTACGGGGCCGAAAACTTGGTTAGTAGACAGTGGTGCATCAAAGCACATGACAGGGTACAAGGAGATCCTCTCAGATTTAAGGACAAAATATTTTGCATAGCAGGTTGAGCTTGGGGATGACAAATGTTACAAGATAGAGGGAGTAGGATCTATCTCCTTCAGATTGGAATCTGGGGCTAGACTTCATGTTGATGAAGTATTATATGTTCCAGGGCTCAAGAAGAATCTTCTATCAGTTGCAACCCTTGAGGACAAGGGATATTGGGTGATCTTCAAGGATAGGAAGGCACTATTGTGGGCCAAAGGTATCCATTTGAGTACAGCAGAACCCATTGGGATACATAGAGGCCAACTGTACGTCATGACAGGACAGTCAGTTCAAGTATTGGCTCATGATGTGACTAGCTCCAGCGAATTGTGGCACAAAAGACTTGGTCATCTTCATTACAAAGCACTTCCAGATCTACAGAACATGGTATGTGGCATGCCCTCTATTTCCCTTAGTAAAAATGAAATTTGTAATGGATGCATACTATGTAAAAATATAGGGTATGTATGGGCCTAAGGGGGCCTAATGGTTAAGAACATGTGTTTTCTCTTAAGAGGTCACAAGTTCAAATCCAGAGGGGGGTAGGGTATGTATACCTCCATAGACTTTACCAGTCAAATCGTTGGGAGAAGGGGGGTCCCTTGTCCCACAAACAAGGGGGTCACATACACCAATTTGGTGTGGCTTGGTCATGACCTTAAAAATAGATTATTATTATTATTATAAAGAACACATTTCCTAGTAGTGACAGCAGAGCTCGGGGCATCTTAGATCTGGTTCATTCTGATGTATGTGGTCCCATGTCATCTCCCTCACTCAGTGGTTGTTTGTATTATGTCATTTTTATTGATGATTACTCAAGAAAATGTTGGATATATTTCCTTAGAGCTAAAAGTGACACATTTGATAAATTCAAATAGTAGAAAGCCTTTATTGAAAAGCAGATAGGGAAACACATCAGAACCCTTAGAACAGACAATGGAGGAGAGTTTGAATCTCTCCAGTTTGAGGATTTCTGCAAGTCAGCAGGAATCAAGAGACAATTGACCATGCCATATAACCCTCAACAAAATGGAGTTACTGAGAGGAAAAACAGGACAATTTGTGAGGCAATGAAAGCAATGATGTTTGACCAGGATCTGCCAAATTCTTTATGGGCAGAAGCTACCCCCACTGTTGTGTATATTCAGAACAGTGTCCACATGCTATCTTGAAGGACAAGACTCCTGAAGAGGTCTTCTCAGGGATCAAACCTGAAGTAGGGCATCTAAGGATATTTGGGTGTCCAGTGTATATTCATGTCCCTACGGAAAAGAGGACAAAGATGAAACCCTCGGGTGAGAAAGGGGTTTTTGTGGGGTACGGTGAGAACTCCAAGGCTTACAGGATATATGTCCCAAGTCAGAAACGGATAGAGGTAAGCAGAGATGTGACTTTCCATGAGGAATTTGCATTCAAGAAATCCAGAGAGCTTCAACAGGAATCAAAAGCAGTTCGGCCAGCTTCACCCTCTTCTGAAAATGAAGAGTCGAATGATCAGAGAGAGGAACCACATGAAGGGCCAAGTAATGAGCCCCTAGAACTATTAAATTTTCACTATGGTTTAGCTCAAGTATGAGGTTTAATTAATTTTATCATTAGCATGAACTGAACCATAACTACTGCAGCAATACATTAGCTAACTGCAGTAAACCAAGATCACAAGAAGAATAACCATGCACAATAACACAAGAAGTATCCTAGGAAACCCTTCTCAACAAGGGAAGAAAATCCATCCAATCCTTTGCTATATTCTTCAAGAGAAAGACCTCCCACACCATCACCAAACCTAGCACACAAGAGGGTGTTGTAATTCTCATAATTTCAAACCACAACTTCTGAAATCATGAGATGACACAATGAAAAGTATGTTTCCTCAATGAGAATTCACCTTTATTTATACAAGACTTATCACATCAAATGATGTGTCTATTGGCACAATAGGGCCGACCTCAATAAATCAGAATATAATTAATAATTACAATATTAATTATCTGTTACATTAATTATCTTTCACTTTATGATGGGGTTGACCTGTACCCTTTACATCACAATTAGGGTTACAGGTAAATTTTGCTCTTAGACAATATAGAAAGGAATATCACACACCCACTAGTGCTCAACCACTAGGGGCATGTCCACTTGTGCTCAGCCACAAGGACGTCCAAGTCAATAGATCTCTATCTCACTGCGTCTCATAGGAGAATCATCTGGACACACTCACTAGTGCTCAGCCACTAGGATCACATCCACCTGTTCTCAGCCACAGGGACGTCCTACTCAACAAATCTCTATCTCACTGCATCTCACAGGAGAATCATCTGGAGTACCACATCGTCTCAACTCTCTACACAAAGGAGAATAGTAAACCCATCACATGGGCTCCTTCACCCCTCACAGGGTTACACATCATTTTATCTTCGTCTCAGAGAGAACGACACACCCATATCATGGGAATCTTCCCTACATAGGGGCACATAGTGTTCCATCTCTGTCTTAGAGAGGAACTACACACCCATCTCATGGGCACACCCAACTCATGGGCTTCCTCACCCCACATAGGGGCACACAACATTCCATCTCCGTCTCAAAGAGGAACAACACACCCATCTCATGGGCACACCCAACTCATGGGCTCTCACAGGCCAACTCACTCAGTCTGTGTCCTGGAGGATGTCTCAAGCAGTTGTAATCATCAACACTCCCTCTCAGCTAGGGAGGCATTCTCCATCAGGCCAAGTCTCTCATGAAAGTACTCGAACTTCGTCTTGGTTGTAGTCATCAACACTCCCTCTCAGCTAAGGAGGTATTCTTCACCAGGCCAAGTCTCTCATGGAAGTACTCGAACTTTGTCTTGGCAAGTGGTTTGGTGAAGATATCTACAATCTGCTCATGTGTAGGAAGGTACTGCACGTGTACTACTTTCCTCTGCACCATGTCTCTGATATAATGATATTTGATCTCAATGTGTTTCGATCTATCGTGAAACACAGGATTCTCAGAGAGCTTCATGCAGCTCTAGTTATCACAATGAATAGTGGTAGGATCCATCTCATGATCAAATAAATCTGTCAGAAGTTTGCAAAGCCACACTGCTTCACAGACTGCCACACTCAATGTTATATACTCTATTTCTGCAATACTCAAGGCCAGAGAGCTCTGTTTCCAATTGGACCAGGAAACCATGGCAGATCCCAAGGTAAAACAACAACCGGAGGTGTTATTCCGATCCACTGTGCTCCCTGCCCAATCTGCATCGGCATATCCCTGCACACTCAAGTCTACACTGGAGGCATATCTCAGGCCATATCCAACTGTGCCTCGTAGGTATCTCAATACATGTTTCGTTGCTATTCAGCGAGTCTGTCTCGGATGACTCATGAACTAACTAAGTACATTCACGGCATAACATATATCAGGTCTGGTGTTAACCAGATACATCAGTAATCCTCTCAGTTGTGGATCAATCTCGCCTGAATCAGCATCATTCATTTTCTTCAAATCCATCACCATCGGTGTAGGTATGGATTTGCACTCTATCATACTGAATTTCTTCAATATCTCCATTGTATATTTTCCTTGACTCAGGAAAAATCTCATCAGTCCTCTGCCATACTTCTAGTCCCAAGAAGTAGTGCATCATACCTAGATCCTTCATCTCGAAATCATAAGTCAATGATCACTTGCAT
>SNQJ01S0213059.1:13639-25063 GCA_010110895.2 Picea sitchensis | reverse complement strand
CGGCACTGTTTTGGTGGAACAATAGTCGGAACTACCTTTGGTATCCTGTAGAGCTTCCCCCCAGAGTAATAATGACACTACGAGGTCGAGACTCATAAACAACATGACGTTTCCACATATATGGTTGGCCCAAAACAACATCATAGACATCAAGAGGGGAAACATCACACACTACCTCTTCCTTGAAGGGATGGATGCCATAGGACATGCGACATTGCTGGCTGACACAGAGATCTCTTCTCTGGTGAAGCCACCCGATGTTGTATGGCTGCGGGTGTGGTGTTGTTGAGAACTCCAACTGTTTGACAACCTCAACTGATATGAGGATCTTCTGGCTATCACTATCAACAACGAAATGCAACAGGGTCCCCTTCACCCACATCTGTGAATGGAAGAGGCGCTCCCCCTTTTCAGGATCTACTAGTTCTTCTGGTTGAATTGTTGCAGTTGTGACAGTAGCAGTAGGGTCTACGTCGATGATCTATCTATTTTCAATATTTTCTAGATCAGATTTCGAATCAGGGTTCGACTCCTTGTCTTTGACCTTAGACACCAATGACTTTCGAACGACATTCATCGGTGTTTTGCCTGGGGATTTTGTGGAAGTTGCACCACTTCCCAGTGTCATTCTTCGTCTTTCCTTTACCCTTCTTTTCCTGTGTCTTGGATTGGTTGTTGGAAGGCTGTTGGTTAGGGCTATCTTTACCATGCTTTGGTTGTTGCAGATTTGCAGTCCCGAACTTCCATTTGTTCTGGTGCCTACATTTCTACTCGATTTTGACAACATATCGATAGGAAGCTCCTAATGATGAGATGTTTAGGAAATCCATTTCGGTTTGGATATACCTATGCAGAGCCCCACGATATTTCAGAACCAGATGTCACATAGAGTATTTGATACCCATCTTGGTGCGCAATGTATGGAAAGTATTTGTGAAATTCGACACTATTTGGCTCTTCTCTTGCCACATTGTGGTCCATCTCATGTACTGGTCTTCATAGTTATCAACAGGGTAGTATTGTTCCTTGATCGCATCCACAAAAAAATCCCAAGTGGGATCGACCCCATATATTCTAAATTCCTCTATGAAACTTTGCTCTCAGTAAGTTTCCCACCAATGTTTGACATGAGGGAGAGCCTTGAGGAGTGAGAATGTGATATTTTCCCTGTGGGAAAAATTGTGAACAGAGAAATAACCTTCTAGCAGATTCAACCATTTTTCTAAAGCATCCACATCTATCTGATCTTCAAATACAGGAATATCAAAATTAACTTGTACCTTGAAGGGAGAGGTTCTTCCAAAGTGACCGCTTGATGAAGATGTTCTTGTTGCTATCGATAGACGTTGAAGGATGTGGGAAAAATTCTCCATCATTTCGTCCCTCTGTTGCACGAGAGTTTGCTCAAGCAATAGGTTAATAGAATATTCTGCCTTGCCATTTTTTTTTTCTGCCGCCATAGAGGGTTTCTTAGGTGTGCGAGAGCGTTTGTCCTCAAGAGAGACAAGCTCAAGACCCAACTTGCTATACTTGGACGTCGTCGGGGACATGCACTGAAAATGTTCAAGAGCAACTTGCTCTGATACTACTAATCCTTATTATTTTCGAAACGAAATGAAAGCAGAGATATTATAATGGAGTACACATAAAAATTGTCAAAAACTGAGAAATACAACAATACATGATTTCTATTAATGAAAGAGATGTATAGAGACTGTATAAATACAGAGTGCAAGACTCGCTAGAATGGTGGAAGCTTTATCTCTGAGAATATATGTGACAACTACGCTCATTCACAAGAAGATGATTACAATGAGGCTCTGAAGGCTTTTTTATGATAAACATGAATGCCAAAATCCTAGACATCCAAAAACCTAACCCTAGGAGATGAAGTTTCAAAAGTCATGTGGGCCCCGTTGGGGTAAGTTTGTACATTAACTTCCTGAGGTCATAACTTTTGCATACAATCTCCGTTTTAGGCGCGTGATAGCCCATTGGAAAGGTCTTTTCGAGAACTACGCATTATGCCATCAAACTCTGACTATGTCTATAGTTTGACTGTGGCAAGCCAATTAAACACTGTTTAGAGCTCCAAAGCGGCCCTAGAAATACAAAAAGATGTACTGACATGAAAAATTCCAAAATAAGTCAGTTGGGATAGGTGGGCGGCCACCAATATCCACCTGGACGCTGTGTAGGGCTTCAAGATAGCCCCGTAAGTGCAAAACCTACAATTACAAAGAAATGTCCCCATTACAGAGAAACGTGCTGAACTAAAAACTGACAAGATGAACCAGCTGGAATTTGAAATAGGTAGGAGGCCACCAATATCCACCTGGATCAGTGTTCAAGCATCGTTGGTCCTACAAATACATAATTGATGGTAAAAAACAACTATATCTTAAATGGATCAAGTGGTAGCTCGAAATTGATGGTTGAGAAATAACATAGTCTATGAGATTTCAGAGTGGATAGAGATGTTGATGAAGACCAAACCAGAGAGAGATCAAAGTCCAAAAATGTGTTTATTTTGATTTTATTATTGTTTTCAAATAATGTAAGCATTAAAGGGAGATGTTGGAGATAATGCCTCCATTATTGCTATGAGTTCTTAGAGAAATTCTAGATTAGCAGTTTTTAGCTAATCAAGTCCACTTTCTTTGGATTTAGTTTTCTAGAAGTCAATGATCTATCTTGTATATGTAACCATTCACTTCATCAATAATATGTGTGTTTTCTATGTGCATGAATACTTTCATTTATTCTGTCACATGTATATATTCTCCATTTTATGTTAACTTGGTCAATGAAGTGACCCAACTTGTCTCTAATAACTTTGAGAGTGACTTCATCCCTAAATATCATGGGAAGATGCAGAAGCTTGACCTATATAGGAGCAACGAGATTTCCTATTTTGGATCAAAACCAATGGTTTAGTGGAAAATAAACATTTCTTTAGAACCCATGAAACATGTGTCTAATTTGAAAGCCTGATATCCGGTCTCTTCACTTTCAAATATGAACAAGAAAAAACCATTGCCATAGTGAACAAGTTGACATGAGAAATCCTAGTGGTCTGAGGCCCATTCTTGAACTGCTCGAGGGTTGGTCCATAGGCATGTAAAATTCCTAATTAAGGCTCTTTCATCCAACATAATGGTTTTTTTTAACCTTTAGAGTTGAAATTACCAGCTTAGGAGTGTCTTATTCCCTTTTAACAAATTTACTCTTTGTTGGGTGTTTTCCTCCTACAAATTTTTCATTTCTGAGAAGTGAAGCAGATGCTTCCTCCTTAAGATCTGTAGGGCTCTTCCATATTGAATGAAAACCCTAACTGGTGTATTCTTCAGCGCGACAAAGGAATGGTTTTGAGCATATCTCAGATAGTCAGAGGTTTGTGACGTCAAGGGTTCCTACACAGAGCCAATGCCAATCAATGAGATGAAGATATCCACTTACTTATGTGCATCAACGACTACTCGACTACTCTTATTCGCAAAGGTGTAACAATATCAATGACTCCTCTAGGCTTTTCATGTTCTCAAAGGTGTAGGAATGATAACTGGAGAAACCCTAACTACTATGAAAGCTCAACCTCACTTTCCATACTATAACAAAATGTATAAAGAAAACAAACTATTAACCAATCAAACAATTTTAAGTTTTAAAATCAACTATTTATATTTATATAAATATGAATTAATATTCAATCTGATTATAGATTTTTATAAAAATATAATAATATAAAATTCATGTCCACATATATTTAAGATGATAAATAATGCGTCAAACTGAGATAGATTTAACTGTGTAATGTTTGTTTTTACCAAGTAAAGCTATTGGATGGTGTCATCCATGCAAATTATTTAACTCTTTGGTTTAGTCTCTAAATTTAAAAACTACATTGGTCTGTGATTTAAGCCTTTAAAAGTTTTTGTGTAGAATGTAATGCTTTTATTAGTATAGTGCTTGAATGGTTGTATAAAGATTTCGATCATACATAAAGTACTTCAAATGCAAATGAAGTTGTTAAAGGGAGTATATTTGACAATAATCTTGTTGAATATATGAAACCTCTTACAACTCTATTCAATTATTTAGGAAGTCACATTAAAATATAGGACAAGATATTAATATATCATAAGTTCCTCATTTTTGCTTATTAATTATTTTCTTACAACTCTATTCAATTATTTAGGAGGTTACATTAAAATACAGGGTAAGATATTGATATATTATGAGTCTTTTATTTATTATTATTATCATTTTTTTAAGAAAGTTTAATTTGTTTTAATATTTTTGTTTTTTAAAATGAATTTGGTTATTTTTATTTATATATTGATGTTTAGACATTTGAATATTTGGAAGATATAAATTGAGTATTTGTTGGTAAAGATTTTTTTTTAGAATTTTTTTGTTTTCTACATGATATTTAAATAGAGAGTAATTCAATCATCAATAACAATAACTTTGGTAATGGTAATATTGAGTTATTTAATTGGATTTTCATCGAGTTATTTAATTAGATATGAATCAATGATCTATATCCTCCTTGTTGGAAATCTTTGTGGTTATATATTTTCCAAGGAATATGTTGTGAGATGGCACTCCTTCTTCCTTGGAATATATGAATGGAGGGTAGTGGTTGGTAACCTCAAGGGACTTGACTAGATTTAGACATGTGACCTATGACTTTTCCATTGATGACATGCCTTCTGTAGATGGTTCAACTCATTCAGTGAGCACTTGGGGCTCTATATTTTACAAAGAAAATGTGAAGTGCTCCCCTATTCCTCTATGGTAGTTCAATTGCAAGCCACAATAATAGATTCCTAACCTTAAAGGACTCTACTGAATTTGATCCTATAAACTATAGACTTCCCATCAACAACATACTTATAGTTTAATCAATTAAACTAACTCTTAAAACTATTTATTTATTCTTTCTATCTATAAAATATAAATAATTATATTATTATAAAAATAATACAACATTATTTCTAATTTATTAGTTTTTTGTTTTTAATTTTTTCTCTATATTTTAAGATAAAATATTTTTTTTAAATATTTAAATAAACTCTTAAAAGTTATTTATTCATTTTCTATATCTATTCACTAAACCATTATTTTTTTGAAAATATTTAAATAAACTCTTAAAAATTATTTATTTATTTTCTATATCTATTCACTAAACCATTATCATTCTTTTTAAGTACACTTATAAAAATATTTTTAATTTATTAGATTTTTTTTTTTTTAATTCTACTAATATAATATAGCAAAAGAAATCATTGAACCTATTTGTTAGTTAACTATAATAATAAGATACAGATAATTATGCTATCACTCAAACCACTGTTTATTGTTTTTATCTCATTGGATTTTGTATTTTTATGTTTATATATATCTTTTATTCACTCAACCATTATCATTCTTTTTAAGTACACTTATATCAATATTTTTAATTTATTAGACTTTTTGTTTTTAATTCCATTGATATATATATATATATTTATTTATTTATTTATTGCAAAAGAAGCAAACGAAATTCTTGAACGTATTTGTTAGTTAACTATAATTATAAGATAAAAATAATTATGCTATTACTCAAACCGTTGTTTTAACTTGCACTTTCTACATTGTTTTATTTCATTGGATTATATATATATATATATATATATATATATGTTTGTTTAGAAAAATAAATTTGAAATTTTCTATTATATAATAATATTTTTGGAAATTTTAAATTATTTTTAATTGTAAAAAAAATAAAAATGAATTTCATAAAATAATTTATAATAATAATTTAATTGTTCTAATTTTTTTTCTTTGGCAATATAAATTCGTATCAAATTATAATTTTTTATTATTTAAAATGTATTTTTGAATGAAAAAATAGATTCAATGTGCTAAAAAACACCTAGAGCATTAGGATTATAAATATTTTACCACTCAAATTTGCATATACAACAATATCTCACTAGATTTCATAATAACATAAATCTACACAAAATTATAACTTTTTGTTGTTTAAATTGCATTTTAAAATGAAGAAATAGATTCAACATGCTAATAAACACCTAAAACACCTAAAACACTTAGACTATACAGATTTTACAACTCATGCCAATACAACACTTAAGAAATAGAGGGAATGTAAAACCGACTCAGACCGGGGAAGCAAAGCCAAGCTTCGTTCAATTAATCAATGAGAATTAAAATGTATATATAAGATGCCATACAGTTTGAAACGATTGGAGCCAACCTCAACTAATCATCGCAACTAATCTCCATTATTCCTAAGTCTCCCCTTTAATGGAGAAATGATTGACATCCACACCTAACATCTCTCTAAACAGTTCAAATTTGATCTTCCCAAGAGGCTTAGTGAAAATATCAGCAGCATTTTCACTAGTATTACAATACATTAAAGCAATGTCATTAGACCGCATCTTTTCTTGAACAAAATGGAACTGAGTATCAACATGCTTTGTCCTTGAATGATAAACTAGATTATTTTCCAACTTGATTGAGCTATGGTTATCACGTTTGATTATCGTAGTTTTCCTTTGTTCTTCTCCAACATGTTGAAGTAGTCTTTTCAACCAAACAACTTCACAAGTTGCTACACACAACGCTTTATATTTTGCCTCGGTGGATGACAAAGATACAATAAGTTGCTTCTTACTGCTCCATGAAACAATCCCGGATCTAATGCCAAAGGCATAACCTGTAGTAGATCTCCGATCATTCGGATTGCCAGCCCAGTCTGAATCTGAGTAACCTGTCAACTCAACATCGAATGAATCAATATATTTAATACCATAATCAATTGTTCCTTTGAGATACCTGAGTACCCCTTTCGCTGCATTCCAATGGCTTTCTAGAGGTTTAGCCATAAACTGACTTAACACACTAACAAAGTATGCTATGTCAGGTCTGGTTGTAGTGAGATAGTTCAATCTTCCCACCATTTGTCTATACATTATATCATTTTTCTTCTTCAAACCATCATCACAGTAAAGTTTTGTGTTCTGTTGCATTGGAACATAAGAAACTTTACACTGATCCATTTAAAACTTCTTAAGTACTTCTCTGACATATTTACCTTGAGATACAAAGGTTTGACCAACATTAATCCAAACTTCAAGACCAAGGCAGTAATGTAACTCACCGAGATCTTTCATTTCAAATACCTGTGAGATCTGCTTCTTAATTCTACTAATCATTTTTTATGAATTTTCTATAATAATTAAATCATCAACATATAAGGAAATCAATACAACATGCCCCTTTTCATAAAACTTGGTATACATATTTGGATCACTTTTTCTCCTCATAAAACCATGCTGAAGAAAGAAGGAATCTATCTTCTCATACCATGACCTAGGTGTCTATTTTAGTCCATACAATGCTTTCTTTAATTTACACACTAAATGTTCTTGGCCACTTTTCACAAACCCCTCTGGTTGAGTAAGGTAAACCTCCTCTTTTAACTCACCATTCAGAAAAGCAGACTTTACATCTAATTGGTGAAGCTTCCAATGGTATTTTGTAGCTAGTGCAATTAACATTCTCATAGTGCTTAATTTAGCTACTGGTGCAAATGGTTTTGCATAATCAATGCCCTATTTCTGTGAATACCTTTTTGCCACTAATCTGGCTTTATATTTATCTAGACTACCATCTACTTTGAATTTAGGTTTGCATATCCATTTACATCCTATGGGATTTTTATCTTTAGGCAATTCAGTCAATTCCCAAATTTTGTTTTTCATTATAGAGTCATATTCTTCTTCCATTGCTTTTCTCCACTCTTCGTGTTCATTAGCTTCATTAAAACTCATGGGTTCTATGACATTTGAAATATTATTCATTAGGGCATAATCTTTATACTTTCCAGGTGAATGAACCTGTCGTGGAGATCTTCTCAATTGGATGGTGACTTCTTCTTCGTTTTGTGAAGATTCTTCTTCACTGTTGGATGTATCCATGTCATTGGGTGCCTTTTCCTACTATTTCTTCTCTTCTTTGACCCCCTTGTCTTCAATAAGTACCTGCCATCCTTCATGACCGTTGTCTTCATTGTTTCCTTCTGCCTTTTCATGGAAAACTACATCTCTACTTACAAACACTTTGTGAGTAGATGGATCAAACCGTTTATATGCTTTAAATTCTGAATAATACCCTATAAAAATACATTTGATAGCTTTAGCATCAAGATTCTTCTTGTTCTCCTTTGGAATATGTGCAAAATCCTTACACCCAAATATCCTCAAATTATTAACTGTTGGTTTATAATCATACAAGGTTTCGAAAGGAGTTTTATGATCAAGACACCTTGTTGGAATTATATTCTTTAAATAAACAACAATGCTAATGGCCTCAACCCACAAAGCATTTGAGTGATTCTTACCTTTCATCATACTTTGTGCACACTCCACTAGAGTTCTGTTTTTCCTTTCTGCAATTTCGTTCTGCTATGGAGTGTTGGGTACTATGAATTGTTGTATTATTCCATGATCTTTGCAATACTTGATGAAGTTCCCCAATCTGTACTCTCCCCCTTGATCTGAGCAGATGATTTTGATGGTTTTTTCTGTTTGCTTCTCCACCATGTTTTTAAATTCCTTGAAGTATTAAAAAACATCACTCTTTTTCCTAAGGAAATAAACCCATGTGTATCTTGTGTAGTCATCAATAAACAATAAGAAATAATAAGCACCTCCTGCGACCTTGTTTGCATTTGTCACATACCCACTACGACAAACTAAAATTTTTGCCTCTTTTCTTTGAGGGACAGAATCCCCGAATTCCTACGGGGGCCTAGCGCAGACTAACTTTCCCCTTATCCACCTCCATGTGATCGTTGGTTATGACCATGGGCCAAGCCAAGAGGCGCCTTTTGCATTTCATGACTCAACGATGCAGGAGAGTCAAGTCTTTCGACTCTTCAAACCCCGAAACCCGAAATCTTACCTTTGCTGAGATCGACGGCTGTGAATCTTCCCTTGATCCGACGGTCTTGGCCATATCGGGATTTTGGTAACCAGGAGTTCAAAATGCAAGAGAGTCAAGTCTTTCGACTCTTCAAACCCCGAAACCCGATACGCGAGTCCTTGTACGAGATCCAACGGCTCATGGGATTTCATAGCTTTCCCCGAACTCTGACCGCTCACCACGCGTCTCCTCCGATGGATGATCCAGATCCTTTCGAGACTCTTCCTTTCTACCATATAGTGCGTCGGGGTTCCGGGTATCGAGATTTCACAACTTGTGAGGACAAGAGGTCTTTCCCTTTGGTTTCCTGGGTGCCGAAACGTCGAAATGATGACCGACAACTACATGCCCCTCCGATGGACGACTGCAACCTTTAGCCATGATCAACTGTTGTGATCTTTTCGGGATGATCAATGGTCGTGACCAAATCCCGGCTTTCTCAAACTTATTCACACTAAACCGATTCAGGGTTTCGTATACTGGGATTTCGCGACTTGCGAAGACAAGGGGTCTTGCCCTTTAGTTTCTCGAGTGCCGAAACACCGACCGACAGCCACGTGTCCCTCCGATGGACTTTCCAGGTAACTCCCATGGATCTTGGGATCTACGGTCCCGGTTCCTTCGCTACTTGTGAAGGTTGAAAGGGGTCGAGGCATTAATGCCTACATTCCTTCCTCCAATCTAATGGTCGTGACAGACCTCAGATCCTTCGAAAGGATCTCGTTTGTGCATCTAGCAAACGAAAGGGTACTCTCTTTCGGTATTTGAAACTCGCTATCCTTCCTAAGCTTCGTTAGCTATGAAGGACTTGAGAGCTTTGCACTCTTTCTCCTGGACTTGACTCTTATAAGAGTCTTCAACACAACTATTGCACTCCTTCATCAAGGGGTTTTGGGTTCGGTTTACCTTGCAGAGAGCCTATGCATATGTGCACTACCTCTCCTGAGCTTAATAGGATTCGTCCTTCAAGGGACTCAAAAGGATTAGGAAGTTTTACATGCGTACATGAAACTGTGTCCACGGTCGACGAACGCACAGTTAGTGACTCGGGCTTATGCCACCATAGGACACAAGTATTTACGAGTATAAAACCTATCCTAACCATATGATTTCTTACTGGCCTAATTATAAAATCAAACAGAAATAAGGGGGATACAATATATCCATTAAGAAATATGCTCGATTCCTGCAACATACACAGTATAGCCAATTCATACACAATTACAGATAAATTACACAGGGTAAGAAATCACTTATCTATTACAGGTTGCCGCCAACCAACTGACTGTGGGTGTTCTTCCTTCCACCCGACCATAGGCTCAGAGGCATTCAATCTTAGCACTTTGGCCACCCCCGTGCCAAGCCATGATATCACCAGGGAATTCTCACAGTTCTAGAGGGTTCTCTCTCTATTTTTTCTTCTACTTGGATCATGTTCTCTGTAACTTAGAGATTTCTCTCTTAGTGATGGCCTCAACGAGGTTTCTCAGATGCCCCTCAACATCAAGCTCGTGGCCTTCATCTCGCGACTCACTGGAGAGCTCTGCGCATCTCCCCTACGAGCTTATGCTCTTCTTCTCCCTGTCTCTTCCCGTGTGTGTGTCCCTCTTACCTTGGGAGATTTTGCAGACCTATCCCGTTCCTTCCGTCAGAAGGAAGCTCAGGTCTGCAGGTCCTTATGGTACTTCGAACTGACAACCCATGTTTCCAATCATGGGGGTGGTTGGTGATTCAACCACCGGTCCTTTCTTCATTGACTAATTTTCTTTCCTTGGGATTCGAAGGATGTTTTTCATCCTTATCAAGGGAGATTTGGGGTTATTTGATATATGAACCCTCTCTTATAGTTTTCACATTCTTCCTCTAGTGATATCAAGGCTAGTACTTTCAAGGCTTCACCCCCCACAGTTAGTTATTGGCAACTCAAACAATAATACATTTGCATTTTCCTCATGCATTAGCATGGAAATTCCTATTTTATGATTAATTACAAATTGGGGGAAACAGGGTGTTACAATTCCCCCCCCCTTAAAGGAACACCGTCCTCGGTGTTCTTTCTCAAAAACACCTATCATGCCTTTCTCATTCAGCCACTTCAGAAGTCTTGACCTTCATCTTCGATCAGGTCCTTTTTCAAGATCTTAGCCTTCGTCATCTTCCTTCAATAATTCTTGGACACAAGCACATTAATCACAATTTTGTGTGAAAACATCTTACTGTTGTTCAAAATTCAAAAGGAAAATTTCATAATCTTAGCACAATACTTATCTGTGCAGTTTGTGGATCTATATCCACATGGTAGTTTTGTTATCCATGCTCATCGCTTCCCTTGACGTACCCATTGGGTGCATGATTCCAATTCAATAGTTCACAAGAGCTATCATGATTTCATTTTCCTTTCCAAGTTTTTTTTTTTTTTTT
>SNQJ01S0213059.1:0-13629 GCA_010110895.2 Picea sitchensis | reverse complement strand
CGGGAACTCCTTCGGCATGCAACTTCCTTGTTGCATATCCATCACTATTTGTGATGGCCTCAACCTTGAGTTAGCTTTAGCTTTTTACTAAATATTCCCCTTAAGGAATATAAGCATGCATCTTTACTATTAAGATCAGTCAATTCAGATTCATTTACAATCCTTCTCATGTGATGCTCAAAGGTGTAATCATTTGTCTCTTGTTATGACAAAAAAACATCTTTGCTCATTTACCCTTTCATCTAATTATATTGGTACTTCCTGAGGAAATGGAATACATTCCCCTCAGGCTATTATTTGGAACATAACTTTCATGACTCCCTAGAATGGAGTTAGCTATGCCTCCATAGTATTCATTTAATCTGGACAAGAGCAATACTTGCTTCACATTTCACTCATCAGGGCAATCATATTGGGCCTCTAGTATACTTATATTCTTACATCATACGTGTGCATTACTTGCACGTTTCATATCATTCATACCTTACTAGTATTAACATCAGGATTTTTATTATGAAGCTTCACATTGCATTCAACTCATGCGTATTCATCATACTAGCTCACGCCTTCTCCTCACGCGACCATCGACGATGACCACGATCCGAACAAAAAGGCGCTTCGCGTTTCGCGATTTCGGGATTCATGTTGCAAGGAACTCTGGTTCTTTGATCCCTGAAATCCGAATACCCGAAAGACCGAATCTAAGGTTTTCTCGACTCTTTTATTCACATGACCCTTCGCTCGGAACCCGGGGTCAACTCCCAGACACGCGTCGAGATCCCGTGTTTCGAAAAATCCGCGGACAATGCTCCACCGTTTCCCAAAACTTTTGATCCATGAGGGTCCGACAACTTGGATCCCATGGTCTAGATCTCTCTGGCAATCAACGGTCCTGATCAAATCCTGGCTTTCCATCTTTCGGGGTTCTGGCGGAGTCTTCACTCCTTAACTCCCGATTTCAAATCCTCGAAATGTGTATGCATCAAATCAACGATCCACCGCCTATCTCAATCCAATGGCTCAGGTTGGATGTCAGGATTTCATGACATGTGAGTCCTCAAAACTCTACCCCTTGACTTCTAAACCTCCGACTCCCGAAGATCCAATTACACCGGATCTATGGTTCAGGTCATCCGCTAACCAATGACCTTGATTGAATCGGTGATTTACCTGGTGTGACTTTGGAAAGTCTATGCTTCTATTTTCCTAATAGATGAAACCTCGAAGCTCTAGATCAACGACTCTTGTTGATTCCAATGAAACAGATACTATTCCTCCTGAGCTTGTGAGTGATGAGAGGTTATCAACCTTATCTTCTCCGCTGATCAACTAGATCTAACGGTTCATGGAATTTTGGTATTCCTCCCTCCGAGAATTCCACCGTCCGTTCAGACTCTCGATACCCGAAATGTTGAAATTTCAGATCAGATCAACGGTCACCAACGACTCTCCAACCAACTATGTCGCGATTTCGCGTTTCGCGACTTCGAGACTTCTGTTATGAAGAACCTCGAATCCTTCGATCCCCGAAATTGTGAAGTTTCAGAGTTCTCAATCTGACGGTCCCAATTCGTCCACAATATGACAACTCAGATCTCGCCGAGGTTTCACGTATCGGAATTTCGCGATTTTGTGTGTCGCGAAGTCGAAAGACCTTTCACTTCCATTCTCCCGATCCCTGAAATTGCAAAATTCTCTTTGGACGATCAATCGTCCAGATCACTCCTTGATCAACGACTATGATCTTTTCGCGAATTTCTCATTGCTTCTTCCAAGCCCTTTGGTTTTGCGAAATTCTGGTATCTCCTCGCAACTAAACAGTGCGCTACTTCTCCGAGATCGAACAACTCGAAACATTTGGGTTCTTTCTGAATGGATCTTGACTCTCGATCCTATCCAATCTTCAAAATTCTTTTCCGAAGGATTTCTCCTGCTCAATCCTCCATACTTGTTCTTTCTTCGAACCTCAGTTTTCTGCGCTTCACCTTTGAACGCTTCAACTCTTCGTAACTTAGAAACTTTTTCTAAGTGTTTCCTCTCAAGACTTAAAACCACTACTCCTCCTGGTATACTCTGCGCTCAACCTCCGAAGTTTTCAAACTTTAACACAAGTTGGATTCTATACGCATGTTCAACATACCAAATTTCCCCGTTATCTCTTCTGAGATTTTAAGTTACTTACAGGACTAACCTCTTAGTCATAACTCATACGGACGTTACCCTCTCTTTATGGGAACAACCAACAAGGGTCACTCTTGGGAATTAGCAACAGTCACAAAGGACTCATCTTAATATTGCTTAAACAGATTATCCTTGTTGTTGATTCTAACCATTATAGGTCAGGTAATCTGACCCTACATATTTTCATCAGTCCTCTCAATCATGAGGAGTTATATGCTTAGGGTTTAGTCTTTTAATAATGAAATAATTATAACTTTCTAAGGATCGTACCAGTCCTTACCATATTTCCCAAATCATGAAGGAGTTCTTCATTTGGATGAAATTCTTACCTAACCAACCATCTCAATTGCAAGAGATTCTACTTGCTTTAGTAGGTAGCCATCATCACACTTGTAACAAAACAACTCAGTTCATGTTCATTTTATGGCTCGTGCAGCTCCATAGCACAATTTATTCCACCTCTATTATTCACACTCATGTCTTATCAATAATATTGATCATTGCATCCCTACTCCTATAAGAGTAGTTATCATTTTGACAAAGGAACAATATAATTCCTTTGCTGGAATTCAACAAGAAATCCCAAAATCACAGGTTCATTCTGCAACCCTTCTCCTCAAGGAGTAAATGCAGATAACAACATCTCCTTACGCGACTCGTACATGAGCCCAAGAAGGCCAAGTGTTGTCACCATGCTTTGATACCAATTTGTCACATACCCACTACGACAAACTAAATTTTTCGCCTCTTTTCTTCGAGGGACATAATCCCCGAATTCCTATGGGGGCCTAGCGCAAGCTAGCTTTCCCCTTATCCACCTCCATGTGATCATTGGTTATGACCACGGGCCAAGCCAAGAGGTGTCTTTCGCATTTCGCTACTCATCGATGCAGGAGAGTCAAGTCTTTTGACTCTTCAAACCTCGAAACTCGAAATCTTACCTTTGCTAAGATCGACGGCTGCGAATCTTCCCCTGATCCGACGGTCCTGGCCGTATTGGGATTTCGGTAATCGGGAGCTAGAAATGCAAGAGAGTCAAGTCTTTTGACTCTTCAAACTCCGAAACCCGATACGCGAGTCCTTGTACGAGATCCAACGACTCACGGGATTTCAGAGCTTTCCCCGAACTCTGACCGCTCACCACGCGTCTCCTCCGATGGATGGTCCAAATCCTTTTGGGACTCCTCCTTTCTACCACAGAGCGCGTCGGGGTTCCAGGATTTCACGACTTGCGAAGACGAGAGGTCTTTCCCTTTGGTTTCCTGGGTGCCGANTTTCCCCGAACTCTGACCGCTCACCACGCGTCTCCTCCGATGGACGGTCCAAATCCTTTTGGGACTCCTCCTTTCTACCACAGAGCGCGTCGGGGTTCCAGGATTTCACGACTTGCGAAGATGAGAGGTCTTTCCCTTTGGTTTCCCGGGTGCCGAAATGTCGAAACGCCGACCGGCAGCCACGTGCCCCTCCGATGGACGACTGCAACCTTTAGCCATGATCAATCGTTGTGATCTTTTCGGGATGATCAACGGTCGCGATCAAATCTCGACTTTCTCAAACTTATTCACACTAAACCGATTCGGGGTTTCGTATATCGGGATTTCGTGACTTGCGAAGACAAGGGGTCTTGCCCTTTGGTTTCTCGGGTGCCGAAACGCCGATCGATAGCGACGTGTACCTCTGATAGACGGTCCAGGTAACTCCCATGGATCTTGGGATCTACGGTCCCGATTCCTTTGCTACTTGCGAAGGCCAAAAGGGGTCGAGGCATTAACGCCTACGTTCCTTCCTCCAATCTAATGGTCGTGACAAACCTCAGATCCTACGAAAGGATCTCGTCCGTGCATCTTGCAAATGAAAGGGTACTCTCTTTCAGTATTTGAAACTCGCTATCCTTCCCGAGCGTCATCAACTATGAAGGATTTGAGAGCTTTGTGCTCTTTCTCCTGGACTTGACTCTTAGAAGAGTCTTCAGCACAACTATTGCGCTCCTTCATCAAGGGGTTCTGGGTTCGGTTTGCCTTGCAGAGAGCCTGTGTATATCTACACTACCTCTCCTGAGCTTAACAGGCTTCGTCCTCCAAGGGACTCAAAAGGATTAGGAAGGTTTACATGCGTACATGAAACTGTGTCCACGGTCGACGAACGCACAATTCGTGACTCGGGCTTATGCCACCACAGGACACAAGTATTTAGGGGTATAAAACCTATCCTAACCATATGCTTTCTTATTGGCCTAATTATACAATCAAGTAGAAATGAGGGGGATACAATATATCCATTAAGAAATATGTCCGATTCTTGCAACACACATAGTATAGCTAATTCATACACAGTTACAGATAAATTACACAGGGTAAGAAATCACTTATCTATTACAGGTTGCTGCCAACCAACTGACTGTGGGTGTTCATCCTTCCACCCAACCATAGGCTAAGAGGCATTCAATCTTAACACTCTGGCCACCCCCGTGCCAAGCCATGATATCACTAGGGAATTCTCACAGTTCTCGAGGGTTCTCTCTCTATTTTTGCTTATGTTTGGATCATGTTCTCTGTAACTCAGAGCTTTCTCTCTCGGTGATGGCCTCGGCGAGGTTTCTCAGATGCCCCTTGTCATCAAGCTCATGGCCTTCATCTCGCGACTCGCTGGAGATCTCTGCGCATCTCCCCTGTGAGCTTACGCTCTTCTTCTCCCCGTCTCTTCCCGTGTCTCCTCTCCCATGTGTGTGTCCCTCTTACCTTGGGAGGTTTTTCTGACCTATCATGTTCCTTCTGTCAGAAGGAAGCTCAGGTCTGTAGGTCCCTGTGGTACTTTGAACTGACATCCCATGTTTCCATTCATGGGGGTGGTTGGTGATTCAACCACTGATCCTTTCTTCATTGACTGATTTTCTTTCCTTGGGATTCGAAGGAGGTTTGTCATCCTTATCAAGGGAGATTTGGGGTTATTTGATATATGAACCCTCTCTTATAGTTTTCACATTCTTCCTCTAGTGATATCAAGGCTAGTACTTTCAAGGCTTCACCCCCCACAGTCAGTTATTGACAACTCAAACAATAATACATTTACATTTTCCTCATGCATTAGCATGGAAATTCTTATTTTATGATTAATTACAAATTTGGGGAAACAGGGTGTTACAACATTGGTCCACAAACATAAGTGTGCACAATTTCTAATAGATCTATTTTTTTCCTATCAGGATTAGAGGGGA
Source organism: Picea sitchensis (assembly GCA_010110895.2). Taxonomy (NCBI): domain Eukaryota; kingdom Viridiplantae; phylum Streptophyta; class Pinopsida; order Pinales; family Pinaceae; genus Picea; species Picea sitchensis. Next base: position 8,234 of record SNQJ01S0213059.1, on the reverse strand, counting down.
ATTCATCTATGTGCATCTTTCCTAATGCAAAACCTTCACAAGCAACATACTCATTCTTCAACATAGGGAGTCCTTCAACCATACTTTTTTTTTGTAATAACAACAAATCATAATAATTAATGTGACCATACCTTTGGTGCCAAAGAGTTTTTGTAGGCATAGTTGCAGAAGTCAATGCTTGATGATTCTTGCTAGTGACATCAAGTTTGTAAAGACCTCCAACTCTGACTCCTGAGGCAACAATCTTGTAATGATCCTGCAAGTCCTTCACTATACAATGTGTCTTGAAGAATTTGACCTTCAAATTCTGATCTGTAATTGTGGACACATAAATCAATTTTTTCTTTATCCCGGGGACATACACAACATTGCAAATGTGTCTGATAGTACCATTTGAAAGTGTTACTGGAATATCTCCATATCCCTTGATCTGACAAGAATGATCATCTCCAATATAAATATGGGCACCATTATGTGTTTCTTTAAAGTTTATATACCAATTCTTGTTACATGTCATGTGAATTGAAGCTCCAGAATCAACAAACCATGCATCAACATCATCAATTTCAGCAGAAAGTGCAACATTAGACACAAACAATTTGAGATCTTTTGGATCAATATTTGGGTTTTCTTCTGCAAAATGTCCAGAATGTTTTCTATTTTTATGCCTAGCCTCATCATCATTTTTCTTCTTATAACATTCTCTGGCAAGATGCCCAGTCCTACCCTAATAGAAACACTTAGGTTCATTTCTATTAGATGTCATACCTTGATTTGGCTTTGGAAATGAACTTCCTCCTCTGCCTCCTTCTTGTGGTTTCCCTTTAGGGAATCTCTTCTTTGTCCATAATGCTAAGTCTGAATTCTGAGGCTTCAAATTCATGCGCCTCTCTTCCTCTTGCAACAATATACCTGTCAGTTCCTCAAAAGTAGGAGCTTTCTCTCTCGCTGCTGTAACACCCCTGGTTTTGAACCCCAATTTTTAAAATAAATGTATTGTTACAATGCTAAGAGGCCTGAGTGCCCAAACAATTATTAAAGGGCCAGTATGCCCAAGAAATGTAATGTTTTGATCATTAATAATAATAAACACATCGTTGGCTGCTAGATGGATAAGGACTAGATTTATAGGGGGCTATGATTCCATAAGAGAGGGAGCTTGAGGGACTGAGTGCTATTCCTATTTTCTTATTACCCCTTTTGTCCAAGGGAGGGGATCGGTTACATGAACTTCTTGGGGAAGGCCAAGAGGTTCTTGTTTTCCCCATGAGGTTACTTAAACCCGCCTTTGGTCCGATGGGGGGGTTCGACTGATGACTTGTGCACTGTTTTTCTGTTCACTCACCTGTTCCTTCCGCACACACTCCCATGCACTCCCTGACCCATTCATCGACCCATCCTCACCTGCGTCTTGGTTGGCAAAGCGAAAGGAAATGAAGCTGCTGAAGAACTCGCCACAAGATAGTTCGCTGTAGTGGTCGCTGGTGCGATCTAGCTGTGACCTGGGGCCTGCATGTCTGAAATGCATTGGCCTGTGCCCTGTTTTTCTCACAATTGCAAGTCCTGAGAGTTCCAGCATTGAGATTCTGGACCAGCTGTGCTGGAAGCCTTGGCATGAAGGAGATGGATTGCCTGAGGGACTGCATGACAAAGAAGGGTGGAGGTCCATTCTCTCGGGTGGCATAGGTTGGGTAGAAGAGAGCTGGGTACTTGGATTGTTGTGGGTGTTGGGAACCCAATTACACTCTAGAACCGTCCTTGTGGATTCATAGCCCTAGCTCGGGGGTGACACTACTGTTGAGATTTGGAGCAGCGGTGTCTACGGTTGGGTGGAACGTCCTTGGTCTATAGCCAGTCGATGTCACATTTTTTAAAGATAAGTGCTCTATGTTGTGATATTACTATCTGTGTATGAGTGTATTTCCACTGTGTAATTTAATTATCATCTACATGTGTATGAATGTATTTCCGCTGTGTATATTTAATTATTGTTTAACATAATCTCTAGATTACGCATGCTTGTCGGATATTGCACTGCATGTGATTAAATCTGTTATCTTATTCATCCTTAATAACTAAAGAAGGTATCAGAAAGAGAAAGAAGTTCGAGGGTGGGTTTGTAGGTAGCTTACCTGGCCYGTGGGTGGCTGGGTATGTTACAACTGCAAGGCTTGTTATAAACATTTGATAGTCCTCTAGCATTCCATTTAGGGAAATTGTGACGAGATCCGTGTTTGTCACTTTTTCTCCTATATTTTCCAATTTATCTTTCATTTCTTTAATTCGCCCAAGAAAAGTACTAACAGAGTCATTTATATCCATTTTAATACTTAGCAATTTACTCTTTAGGAAAAGAATGCGATTTGTATTATTAGTGTGATACCGATCTTTAAGTACTTTCTAGGTTTCACTAGAAGTCTTAGCATCTCTAATATGCATAATTATGTTATCTTTAACATACATTCTCAACAATACCTTGACTTTGTTCTCCCGCTTATCCCAATCTAGGATTGTTGTTGCTGTCGCACCTGCAGTCGCATCAAGTCGCGCTTCATTTCCTTTTGTGATCGTCCATACGCCATAACCTTCCATCAAGGTTTTCATTTTGAATTTCCAATTGATGAAATTCGAGCCATCAAACTTGTTGGCTTCGTTGAGGTAGGTTTCTGCCAGTGAATTCACCATCCTTGCAAACTCCTTCGTGCAACAAACTCGCAACAAGATACCTCAGAAAAACTATGAAACTTATAGCTCAGAAAACGATTTTATTTCTTATTGAACGAAAAATGATAGCCCTGCAAAGATGTAAAATCACAAACCACTACAAAATGATTGCCACACGATTGAAAATCGCAGACCACTAGAAAATGATTGCCATACGATTGAAAATCGCAGACCACTAGAGATCGCGAGAATCGTAGACCACAGAACGCAATGTGTAGACAACGATCTCGGTTTTCATACCTCAAGAAGTGATCAATTAGCGATCTCACCTCCTCACGATCCCATCCACCATAGACAACGATCCGCCTCCTCACGATCCGCCTCTCTCAAGAGTGACCAGACTTGGGCAACACCAACATCGATGGTTCGAATTGACATATGCGCTCTCCTCACAATTGACAGATGCTCTCTCCTCAACAAATGCGCTCTCCTCACAAACTTAGCACAAAGATCTCGCTTCTAAACAACGACTCCAATGAATATCCTCCAGAACTCTGAAGAGATAAAAAACTTCTGGACGAGAGGAGCGCTACACGCTGGAGAATGTGATCTTCGTCCTCTAAGTAGTCGCCCTCGAATTCCTTCATAGGCACAAAGGTATCACACAACTCTGATACCAACTTAAGAAATAGAGAGAATGTGAAACTGACTCACAACACTTGGAGGCCGGGGAAGCAAAGCCGAGCTTCGTTCAATTAATCAATGAGAATTACAATGTATATATAGGATGCCATACGGTTTGAAATGGTTGGAGCCAACCTCAACTAATCACCACAACTAATCTCCATTATTCCTAAGTACAACAATATCTCACCACATCTAATATCCTCGGAAAATATGCCCCTAAAAGTGCAAAAACTCAACAATAAACATTAATTTGATCACTTGGAGGCGAGGGAAGTAAAGCCAAACTTCGTTCAATTAATCAATGAGAATTACAATGTATATATAAGATGCCATACGGTTTGAAATGGTTGGAGCCAACCTCAACTAATCACCGCAACTAATCTCCATTATTCCTAAATACAACAATATCTCACCACATCTAATATCGGTTAGAGCCAACCTCAACTAATCACTGCAACTAATCTCCATTATTCCTAAATACAACAATATCTCACCACATCTAATATCCCCTAAAAATATGCCCGTAAAAGTGCAAAAACTCAGCAATAAACATTAATTTGATTGAAAATTTGAGTTTGTCGTAAGCTTTATCTCTCTTTATGACCGCAAGAGCTCTAACTCCACTCACTCTGGTAAGATGCCCGCTTTACTGCCATCGGCGCGCTTTATCTCCATCTTTATGACAACAAGAGCACTGACTCCACTCACTCGCTTATCTGCTGGTGGTTTTTGTTTTTATCGCAACTTTTCCTGCGCATGGAGGATGCCGGCTTTACTGCCATCGGCGCGCTTTATCTCTATCTTTGTGACCGCAAGAGCAGGAATTCCACTCACTCGCTTATCTGCAGGACGTTTTTGTTTTTATCGCAATTTTTTCTGCGCATGGAGTACGGAAACAACTTCACTTGTCAAAGAGAAGAAGGGGCTATTGAAACTGCCTCTGCCGAGATCGAGATTTTATATATCATGAATTATTGGGGGTCAAATTGGTTGTTGAATGGTCATATGCATCTTTGAAGCCTTCTGATCTTCGTTGGACTCACAAAGAATCGAATTTATGCTCCAGTCCCGCAGCCCTGCAAATCCATCAAGGGATACCCCCTGGAATCGCTGGCCGGCACTCAAATGTTTTCAATCCCAACCTATGTGGGATAGCTAACATTGCTTGAGCTTCTCAAAGATTTGCCGGGAAATATGCCATCTTTTGAGGTTTCTATTTTTCAATTTTGGATTTCTACAGTCATTGCCATCAAAGATTGGAGAGCTTAAAAATCTGAAGTCTTGATTTAAGCTAATGTTCAGACTCGCTGATGACTGGACCACATGAAATCACAAGCAAAATTGTGGTTAATTCCTGGATTAAGTGCGGAAGCCGAAGCCCCTGTTGGAGTTTGAAGGGTCTCACCAATTTGATGCAAGATTAAAACCAGAAATAAAGTTGGGAATTAAAGAGGGCATGATGGAGATGTGGTTGGAGACGAGGCGCTTATGGTTGAGTAGCATGCAATATTTACATGATGTGACGGAGGATCTTCTTCGGGACATGAAGAAGCTACAGAGTTTCGCCATGGCTCACATGAGGTAAGTGTGATCAATTGCAAATTTCAACATCTTGAAAATTTACTTCGTTGTGAACACGAATTTTAGAACCTCTGGAATTCCACAAGTACACCCAAGGGGAGAGCTCCTTTTGGAGTTCTTGGGAAATCCCAAGTTTGTTAGAGTTGTTTAATCTGAAGGAGTTGATTATATGGAGTTCCAAAGGGCAAATGGATTTCAAGAAGTTAATCTTGAAAAACCTATCCGTGCTAGATAGTATGATAGTCATACGATCATCAAAGAATGGAGTGTGGAATTCACAAACACTACCCAGACTCTGTGTCTCTAAGATATATGATTGTCTATCTTTTAAAAGATTTTCTATAGGCATGGGGAAATTACCCAATTTCAATGTTATTTGGAGAAATAGATTAGTGGGAAACCATAATTGGGGGATGTAAAAACATTTTTCTGTTTAAAAAGGTAAGGAATTATAACTCTTATTGGTTAAACATTTCAGGTTAAATTAATGTATAAGGCTTATGATGTACTTGACCTTTTGTTATAAAATTTGCTAGAGGAAACCACAACGACATTAAATGGAGATGAGGAAGAGGAGCCACAGTTTTAGGAAGACGATACTAGTGGCAATCAAGCGTTGCAGCAATGCCCTGCTTAAAATTTGCCAACAATTGTTCTAGAGGAAACCACAATGACATTAAATGGAGATGAGGAAGAGGAGCCACAGTTTTAGGAAGACGATACTAGTGGCAATCAAGCTTGGCAGCAATGCCCTGCTTTTGGAAAAACCTGAGAACTCGGTACGACCTTTTCAGAGGCATCTAATATTTGTGATCTTAATATTTTTGGGGTTAAAATTCTCCTTATATTAGGTAGAAAACAATGTGTACAAAGAATACAACATATGTTTGGATGATGAGAATGTACAATCTTCTCTTAAGGGAGAAACTCTTTTGTGATGCGATGCTAGCAAGTATTAGTGAATTGGCCTTATGGAGATACATAACACTAAAATTGTGTACCTTTGGTGAATTTCTGTCATCTTGGAATATAGTTTGAATTTTATTTTATGTGAATAATGCATGTTGTTTAATGCGAAAGAGTGTATTTGCTTGATTGAAAAATATAGCTTGAACGATGTTACAGGCACACATGTTTACAGAGAAGGACAAGGCCACAATGTGCTGCTTTTCTGTCAAAAGTGGATGCTAGTTCTGATATAACCGTTACCTTTAAGGATTTGACATATGACCTGCCTGCATGGTCTGTTAGCATACTTACTGATTGCAAGAATGTGACATTCAATACTGGAAAGGGGAGTTGTTGTTTTTTCTCTGTTGTATAAAGGTTGATTGAATTGGCATTGAATTGTTACACATCCAGAAGTGTTCATAATCAACCTATTGTGTATCGCATGATCATCTTATATTTATGAAAAGTTCTATTTTGTCAAAGGTCATTTTTGTTGGGATATGAAAGGGATTATATTAGGGGTCTGAGTGGGTAGGTGTTAAGCTTTAGAAAGGGTGTGATTGTCTATTGTTAGAGAAAATTAAGACACCAACCAAAGCTTTTCAAGCAACCCCAAAAATGGTGATGCTGAAAACCCAGTAAATACCATGGAGCCAATCCTTCCGAAATATATACAACAACCCCTATATTTGCTTAGGGGTCCAAGGGTCCTTTTGCATCTGTTATTTTGAAGGAGTACAGGATAGAAATTTCAATGAAAGGATCCAAGCGGTAAGTTGTGGTTTTATCCAATTGTCATGTTGTATTACTTGGTATGGATTCTTCCCATTAGTTGTACATCGTTCTCCTTTGATGTTAATATCTGCAAATTCACTTAGTTACCAAATCTCTATAATTGCAACACTTGAATAGTACATATCATCATAATCCTAGACAACCAAATTCTAATGGCAGTAGCCCTAGTTTTATTTACCACTCCTACAAAACGGAACAAGAAAGGAACCACACATTGATTTGACAACTAGAAAGACTTGAAAAGATAAACAAGGAGAGTTAGATAAAAAGACTTGAAAAGACAGTTAGACGACATGAACAATTTCCTCTAAGCCAATTAGAACTACAAAACATTGGTAATTTGCTTTAAGTTCATCTAATTAATTGTCATCCAAGTCTAATTTGACCTTCAGTCATCCTTAGTATGTTGCATCTTTGATTGCGTATTCAACCTATTCCTGCCATCTCATGCTTCTCTCAAGTGAGACCTTCACTTCTCTCATATTCATGCTAGAAGCTTCTATGTATCTGCCATTTAATTTATTTCTATTCTTCATTGTCATTTTTATTTCCAACTCTGAAACCCTTGTGTTGTTTTTACAAAGCAAAATGTAATGCAAATGTTGGCATATTATGCCTGTTTTTTATTATTATTTACAAGCAAGTGATTACAAAAGTTGAGGTAAGTTTTCTACCCGATTCATCATTACACCATTTATTATTGAGTACCTCTCAATCATTATTTACAAGCAAGTGATTACAAAAGTTGAGGTAAGTTTTCTACCCGATTCATCATTACACCATTTATTATTGAGTACCTCTCAATTTCCTTTTGTTGGTTTTTTTTCTTGTCCAATATATGTTGTTTGATTATTAATTTTCTACTATTGTTGTCAATTTATTGTTTGATTGTTAATTTGCTACTATTTTTGCCAATATAGGCCACTTTAATAAAATTGGTTTCAGATAACCTAATCTGACCCATGAAAATTATTTGGTCAGGTTTTGTATCTCCTTCTCAAGCGTTAGACTTAATGCCTTACCTTATATGATTCACATCTTTACTTCACAACCACATATAGAATTCTCTAATCTTGTTTCTTCCCAATAACATTACCAGATTTTAAAGTGAATGTCCTTGGCATTAGATCCCTTTTTAGAGATATTGTGCACGCACAACTTAGCTGATTTGTTGAAGGTTACACATCACAGGGGAGATTAGACAACCTGTTTAACCTTGTTGGGAACCTATCTCATCCTTTAGAGATCAACCATATGATCCCTCAAACACGATCTATTGAACCCTTAGATATGTATCAAGAGTTTAAGTACAAAAATATATATGCTCAGAGATGAAGATGGGTAATAGTTAGTAAAGTACCTACAAAAGGGAGACACTTAAAGGCACTCTAAGACTCTTACATATGAGAGAATTTTAGAGATTTGGACGTTGAAGGAGAGGAAGAAGGGAGACAATTGAGAGAAGGTTAGAGCTTTGTATGTTGAAGGAGAAGAAGGAAAACAAGGGAACAATCTTCAAGACGAGGGGAGTGGAAGTCCTTATTGAAGAACTAAAC
>SNQJ01S0213058.1:0-15763 GCA_010110895.2 Picea sitchensis | reverse complement strand
GCAGTGGCATTAATTTTGTTTCACCCGACTTCCATTATGCATTGTTCTATGGCTTCTCCGTCTGCTTGTGCTCCTCTCCCTCTCTTGAGAACCGACTCCTGCATTCCTCCGCTACCCTGGCCTGGTTTTGCTTGCATGTTCATGGTGCTCACAGGTCCTGGCCTTCTCCAGGCTCTCCACATTTTCCTGGAACACCAATTCCTTCTCCACTTTCAAATCATGCCGCGTCAACGAGGACGGCCGCGAAGGGGCTCTCCTTGGCATCCTCCTCGGCCTCATGCATCGGTTTCTCCCCTAGTTCTCCCTCAACACTTTCCTCGCTGCTTCTACTGCCTGAGTTAGCACCTCTCACTTCCTCCACCTCGCTTGTCTCCCGCTTTGAGTGCTTAGCCATAATTGAAAGCTTGTCGGGCTCTTCCTTGCGCCACCTTGCTGCTCTGCCAACCTCCAGAACTTTCAATCCTTCCCTTGCACCGGTTACTGGTTCCTCGAAGTCACCCATGGGGGCACCACCTCCTGTTCGTGCCACCCGAAACAACACGTCAGCGTCTACTGACTCCAAGCCTGATTTGCAGCTGAAAGAGAGTTTCACCATCCTCTATGATTTGGTCTTCGAACTCCGTCAGGGAATGGAGGACGTCCAATTTCGAATGCAGCTTATGGACGGAAGGATCTCGACCCTCCTCCAGCTCCTTTCTACCTTCCAAGATGCCTCTCCCTCCTACCCAGCAGGTGCGGCTTCAACAGGGGCGCACTCCTCAGCAGGCGACGACAGAAATGTCAGGACACAGAGTGTAGAAGAGGTCATTGCGGAGCAAGTCCAGCATGAGGACATGGAAGCGGTGACAGCCACAGGCCAGCAGGTGCACACTCCGTCGGGAGACGCCATGCCAGCTGCCACCAGGGACGAGTGCACCGTGGACGATGACATGCATTTGGCAAACAAAGGGACACCCGTTGAGGAGGAGTCGTGACACGCGGCTATTCTTGCCACCTGGCCAGGTTACTTGCCAAGTGTATAACCCCTCAAGGGATCTTTTCCTTTTAATAGTTTTCCCTTTAGTTACATTTTAGTCAGCTTAGCTTTGTTCTTTAAGACTGGTAGGCTCTCAGATGCTAAACTTACCCGGTTGGCTGAACTGGTTTCTCCCTTTTGGGGTAGTTCAGTAACTACAATCTGGTTGTTATCAAATTTTTGTAACTATGGTGTGGTTTTTTGAAGGCCCTCATATATAAAACCACTTACTTATACAAAAAAAAAACTATTTGGTATATTTCCACATGGATCTGCAGTGTAATTCAAATTGGTAGCCATGTGTACAAAGTCATTATGGATTGTAATATTCTCATGAGCAACTAGCACTTCCAATTGAGTCTCCATTACTCCACTTCTGGGAACTATAATGTATTTCATCCATCGCAAATAATCCTCTGACCTCACACATTAGGGGGCATCTGTTATAGCAAATTTTGCCTCACCCCATGCAACTTTATTAGATGGCCTTTCCATTTCCCTATGCAGACTTGAAGTCCCTTTTTGTACCTTCCAGAGCCAAAAAATCATATTTTTCCACATATACACACCCTACAAGTTATACAACATGCGTATATGCAGGTTGCACCACTACAACCCGCGTACATCAAATTTGGTGCTCAAAATTAAAACTTGTGTCAGGTTTCCATGTCATGTCACAAGATCCATGATCCTTGACCTTCCATATACTGGAAACGTTCTGAATCGGCCCTTCAGTTCCACTTGAAGGTTATATAAATTGGGCCATATCCAAACCGTGGAAGAGGAGAGAATTCAACTTTCGAGAGGAAAGATACTCTGGAGAAATTTCACTTCACATTGAGTCTACATCCCTGTATCCTTGAAAGTATGAACACATTGTTTGGCCCCCAAGCTCTTCCTTCTTTGATGGAGAACCTCATTGTCTCCTTAATATGAGATTTCCTTTGGTGGGGGATTGAAGTGGTGGAGGCCCAGCTGGAGGGACTTAGTTTCTTGGTTTTGATGTGTGTCGTTACAAAAGTTTGTCACTTGTACACTTATGCTGATCATTTTTAATAGAAATACTCTTTTCTCGTCCAATTGATGTCTTGCAAATATTTGAATTATTATTCCATGGGCATATTTGTCATGAATGCTAATGGATTATTCTATTTTATATGCTAACATTATATATTATCACCATATGCTTGTGTATCTTGGTTGTTGAGGACAAGTTGCAGGTATAAAGCTTTGAGTTGCGTGCTCAACGATGGTCTTCATCGAACATCCGGATGAGGTAAGCTCTTGATCTTGTCTTGTTAGCATTTCATTTATATAACATACTTGAGATTAGAGTTGATTTCTACGTGTCATTCCATCTGTTGTGGTTTACCCCATGCCATAGAGTGTTTTTCCTCGTAATAATGGATTCTCGTTTAGTGTGCATCGTTGAGGTGGTAAAGTATTACCACTTATGTAATGATCCGCGTTACTAAAAGTAAAACTGGTCAACTTCAAAGGTGGTTTATTATGGTTAGTGCACTATGACATCATGGAAGATGGGACCATAAATGAACTATCAAATGAGGTGTTGTCAAGTGCACTAATTAAGTGTGCTTTTGTGACCACATAGCAATATTTAGAAGCAGTGTATGTTGATTATCCAACAATTTAAATTGAAGCAGATCAACAGTTCTAAATTAATGCGGGTCGTGAACATAGTTGTAACTTAATTTTGGTCTGTGGATCTGCGTAGTGGAAACCACTACATTGATGCAATGACTTCTCATTTAGCATGCATCATTGAGGTGGTAAATTATTACAACTTATGTAATGATCTGCACTACTAAAAGTAAAACCGCTCAACTTCAAAGGTGGTTTGGTATGGTTAGTGCACTATGATGTCATGAAAGATGGGCCCTAGAAATGAACTATCAAATGAGGTGTTTCCAAGTGGATTGATTAACTGTGCTATGATGTCATGAAAATGGCCCCCGAAAATGAAATATCAAATGAGGTGTTGTCAAGTGGACTAGTTAGTGCACTATGACGTCATGAAAGATGGGCCCAAAAATGAAATATATGAGGTGTTTCCAAGTGGACCGATTAAGTGGGCTATGACTGTATGATGCTTATATTTATCATTCTATGTTTGTCAACTATGGTTACTTTTGTGTAATTTCAAAGTCCTCCATGGAAGATTATAGTGACAATTTTGGATTGTTGAAAATAATTAGGCTTCTTTGGTCATGATCCACACATGGGTGATATAATGCTAATGAAATTATGATAAAGTGAGTCTTCCATATACTTTTCATTTTGTAGGATATGTTTGGAATATTGTATCTCGTAATTCGTGTTGTGTAATAATTGTTGTATTTAATATGAATTTATGAATAATTTTTACAAGTGTTGTCACTAATACATAGTACAATAAAGTATCATATGTGTTATTGATAAATGTGGATTGTGTTATGTAATAAGTCTTGCATTTAATAAGAATTTGTTAATAATTTCTATAGAAGTGTTGTAGTGATATATATATATATATATATATTTTTTTTTTCACAGAGACTCTGATGTATAACAAAAGGAAATGACATTCTATAAAATTGGGTAAACTGTAAATTCTAAAGGTACTCGAAAAATTTACTTGTCATCAAAAACTCACTTGACAAGGAGAGTGAACTTAAAATTCTAGGCCTGATGGGTATAATGTCGAGTTTTGGAAGGCATAAACACCAAAAGATATTCAACTTTTAGGTTGTTGGGAAAAAAATGTCCATAAGTATTTCAACTCTGCCAACTAGAAGTCTATGTGGCAACATCACCAAGTAAATTCTTCATATGTTTTAAAGCTTATTGAGTCTTTTTCTATTATTTTCGCCTCTGTGAACTAGAATGGATGCTCAAAAGAATCCCGCAAAACCATAATGTCCAACCAATCCTTCTTTTGAAGAACAACATTTAGCTGATAGAGATGGGGGAATTTATGAAACTAAGTTGACCCAAAATACTCCCTATAAGCTAAGATAGGCCGCCTATGGTAGGTTCAAGGATTCCCATGATTGAATTCGAACTTGGGAGTCAGACCTCACCAAATATATTGTACCCTAGACCTATAACTTTCCTGAGTTAGTATCCCTCTGCGCCCAATGCTATAATCCTCAACGATGCTCTATGTTATCAATAGATGGGTCTGTGACCATCTTTAATATAAACCCTACAACCATTTCCAAAATGTTGGCCTTACTTAAAAACACTAATTTACATATACTACAAGAGGAAGCCTTAGTAGGAAAATATAGGTCTTTGGACCAGAACTAGAAAGTGAGACTTTTACAGAGATATATGGGCAAGGGAGCTTCTGTGCCCGAATCCCCACCGCCATAGAAAGTCAATATCCTTCCTGAGACTGCCAAGGAAGTCATTTCTATGATGTTCTCAATCCTAGGATATGATCATGATAAGACCATTAATGAAACAATTCTAGGGTTTATGGAAACAACCCCCCCCCACACAATACTCCTGGATGAAATTCAATTATGGAAAGTACCTAGTATATGCAATTCATTTGTAGTTCGAGAACTTCAACTCAACAAGGTATTTCATATACTAGTCATATTTGGTATACCTCATTTTGTATTTTTAGTTCTTCAATTTCAATCATATTGAAACAAAAATAGAGAATAATCTAGGTAACCCTTCTTCTGTGACTGAATGGACACCTTTAGTGAGGAAGCATGCTAAAAATGAGGGATTTACTATATTTGTTGATAAATTCATGTACATTGTTCATATTATTTTTCTGGAGATTAACCATTCTCGATTTTACTACAATTGAGTTCACATCAAGCGTGGGAGACTAGTACCTATATCGAGATTGTACAATTATAAGGGTGTATGGTTTTGAGTTGTCGCCTTTTAAGTTACCTATCTATTTAACTCCCATAATTTATTTTTTGGAGTATATACACCAAAGATTCAATTCAGATCAAATTCATTTTGCTTTTACAAATCAAAAGATCACTTTTAAGCTGCCTTAAGATGTTGATCCTTTTATTGTGAGATCAAGAGCATCTCAGAATGTTGTTCAGAGAATGTTGGACACATTGGATCTGAATCATGGAAAACCCTTACAATATGATCCACATCAAATCATTTAAAAGAGGATAATTCAATTGGGTTTGGGTCCTTACTTGCATCAACTGAACCCTGAGCTGGAAAAATTGGGAAACATGGATAGTTGGGGTCAGGTTTCAGACTTAATGAAGGGAGGCCATGAACAACAAATTAAACTTGATAGAATAAAATCACCAACAATTTTATATTCTCAAGTCCAAGTTGATGTGAGTTCTGAGAATGTAGGAACTTTTCAAGATGTTATTATAGAACATGTTGTTCAACATTGTATAGTTGAAAATACTCAAAAGGTAGAGAATAGAAACAAAAGAGTGGAACTTGAAACCACTAGTGAAATGGGCGTGGAGGAACTACAATCACATGAACCAAGAAGAAAATAGTCAAGAATTGAAGAGGCAACAATGCATGATGTGAATTCAGATGAAAGTTTCTCACTGGAGCAAACCTCTGAGGAGCCTGTGGTTAAATATGTTTTCTCTTTAGCTCATTTTCCTTCAACTTTGGTTTATAGAGAAGAAATTCAAAAAACATGGACATCATCTATGGGAGGTGAACAACAACCTAAAGTGGATCTGTTCAAACATTTCAGAGATATCAAGATACAAAATTTTGAAGTCAAGAAACAAATCTACCCCCGGACATGGAAAAATGACCAACCACAACCCAAATTACTCTTTATTGTTGATTTGAAGGAGGTGCTATTAAAAAATTATATTCTTGAGACGAACTCAGAAAATGTTCAGTCAACTGATGATTATAAATCTACCCCTATGACATGAAAATTAGATAATATTCATTCTACTGACAAAATTCATCTACACACGCAACCAAGAGAGATGGTTTTCAATGATTTCTTAAAAACTACTACCAGTAAGAGTAAGCTGGTGACAATGGTTAGGAAAGTTGAGAAGCATTTGAGACACGAAAAATTGTCAAATAAGGAAAATCAAATTAAAACACATGACCTACAGGAAAAGATCATTGCTCTAGGTGAAAACTTGGATGATCCTAAACCACTTCAATCTCTTGTGAAGGAAAAGGATGTAGAGATAAAAATGCTGAAAGAAAAGCATAAGATTCCAACCACAAAACATGTACAAACCAAGGAGCTTATGGTAGTTCAACGAGAAAAAGAAAAAATGATCAAGTAGGTAATGAAACTGAATGACAAGGTCAACCAGTATGAAGCCTTGATTGAGAGATTGGAAAAGGAGAAACAAGAAGTCACAATAGTAAAACCTCATCCTTCATCTCAAGTGTCATTAGAGGTAACACCATAAGATGCTTCATAAGAGTTGGCTAAAAATATTTTATGGTTAAATTTTAAGGTAGAAGTAGAACAACTCAAGAGAAATGCTTCAACACAAGAAGACCACGTTGCTATTCTACATGATTAGATTAAAGAAAAAGAGTTGTTCATCGGTGAAGCTCAGAAGACCAAGATAAAGCTACAGAAGGATATGGACCAAGCTAACAGTAAATTGATTGGTAAGAGATATTTAATTGGAGCTAAACATATACTTTGGGACCAAATGATTGCAGTAGTATCCCAGGCAAGGAAGCATTTTACTGTGCTACAAGATGAAGAATCTTTGGCTTTCCAAGTTCAACAGAGCATAGATAAAATTTGGACTAAATTGGATGATAAGCCTCTAGTTGTTGATAATATTATTAAATTATTAAATACAAGATCTTGGGATGATTTGAATACATCAGGGGTTAATGACATAATTTCATTGATAATGGATTCCACTAGAGTACTTACAAAGAAGCAATTGGTCTAGAACGCTCAAACTTTGTGTAATGAAAATTTTAAAGGTGGTCAATTATTTAGAAATAAATTCAAAAGGGAATACCATCATTTTGGGATGAAAAAGGTAATTTAATTTCTAAAGAGGCTTATAATGCATTAATGCTTCATTGAAGAAATGATGTACACAAATTTCAAGATATGGAAGGATCACTAAAAGGACATGTTATAATTGATAAGCTATCAAAATATTTTGAATTGTTATTAGAACTAAAAATGGTACTCCAAATACTCCCTTCCCCATCCTATGATATGTATACTCGGTTAGATATGGCGGAAAGGAAGTGAATTTTACCTATCC
Source organism: Picea sitchensis (assembly GCA_010110895.2). Taxonomy (NCBI): domain Eukaryota; kingdom Viridiplantae; phylum Streptophyta; class Pinopsida; order Pinales; family Pinaceae; genus Picea; species Picea sitchensis. The sequence goes on along the minus strand of SNQJ01S0213058.1, from coordinate 8,515 downwards.
AATAGGAAAATAATGGAAGTATATTTCCAGCTTATCAAACAAATATCCCCCATTTTCGCAAGGTGTCTCGTCATCAGCGCAAGCAAGCCAAAGGAGATGAGAACAAGTGCAATTGGAATTTGAGTATATTTTTTTCCTTGCAGAAATTCATGAGAAATTGTTATGAAGAAGAGAGAGTACAAAGATGAAGGAAAAGGAGGACCAAGGGATTGCCAATTTTCTAGAGAGTGACAATGTGTCCATCCTTGAAGAGTGAAGATCACAAAGAACAACCTAGAAAATAAAAAAGAGAATCATGAGTTGTATTTTGGTAATCTTTTAAGATTCACTCATTACATCTGTAACAGTCTGTAATTACTCAAAGTTGTTGTGATTTTATATTGTGTTTCAAAAAAAAATTCTATCACTCTACCTAAGAAGTTAAGTTTATTAATAAAATATCGAGCTTTTCCAAATTTGGTACAACTTTTACTACAGTCAATATTTATGTCATGATTTGTGTATGATGCCCAAATATCTTGTGTAATGATGATAGTGTTTTCACGATCTAAAAATCATCACAATGAGCCCTAGTATTTTTCTTTATTTCTATTGAGTCTTTTAAATAAGTCACTCTTTACTGTATCATTGCATTATGGGTAAAATTACTAAGATATTGAGTTTCACAGTATTTCAGATAAGCTTCGTGTTGGTTGTTAAACTCTCATTTGCTCAGTACGCCTTTCCTCTATTTGTGTTAAGATTTATTCATGTTTTGAATAACATAGCTCAAATTATTGTAATCTCTTTTGAATTCCTCTTATATTTCCCCCTAACAATACAAACTATCTGATACGCTGAATGTGGTGCCTTAAGGCCCTTCATATTTTGTTGGTTACTTTTCCCTATAGTTTTCTGAGAGTTTGTTCCACAATATTTACAAGAAGAGAGAATGAAGAAGCTTTTTTTATTGAGATGTTGGACTCTCCATTCCTCTATGAACTATGGTTCTACACAAACAAATTCACCTTCCTTGTACATGCTATGTTTCTCCTTGGAACATTGAGATTACTTCTATTGTTCAATATCATGGTAGCCATACCATGTTTCCTAAGGGAAATGAGATGACTCTTCCTGTGATGGTTGTAAGCATAATCACTCTTTGTTTCCTCAAATTGGGAGCTCAATATGACATGGAAGTGTATAGGTTTGTATAAATTCAAATAGGAATTAAAATTACATATTGAAGAAAAAGGTTTAGAACAACCCTACCATATGATGATTACATTTTGTTGTGTTGACATTCTCGCACCCTTTGATCATCTCTTTTGATTTGGAAGATTCATTTCCTTTCATTGATTGACTTTTAATGTCANGAATGGACGAACTAATAGTTATGATGAATGATGAGTACTAGGTTTGACCACTAGATATCATATACGAATTAAACAAATATATTGACTTAAAATCAAAATGACTATAATGATACACAATTTCTATCATATTTGAGATGTGATGTGTTGAAATCATGGAAGAGACTGATAATTGCTTGATATTTTTTAGATTATTTCCTTTCCTTTAATCTTTGGCCCTGCATTATAGAGCGTTTGATTACATTTTTATATATTATGTAGTGACACCTCTATTCATAGTGAACCCTTAGTTTGTAAAAAGCCATAATTTGCTGCAAAGGAAGAATTTTATAGAACAATTATAGATTTAGAAATCTATAGGATCTTGTCGATCAACACATAGCTATAGGTAGATATTTTTTTGAAATTGCGGATATTTTAGTATGTTGCATTGTTATAGCTTGAGAAGTTTGTGGAAGCATGTTTTTTTTTTTGAGAGTCCCTATAAGATGAAAACGATGTAGCGAAGTTTCAAACATTGTCTTGGACTATATATATATATATATATATATATTGGATTGTCATGCATAAATGATGTGATATATTCATAATTTATGGAAACATATAGATAACTTGGTGCAAAATACATGTTTTGTTTCTTTGGAAAAAACCATAATTTTATTCATATTAAGATAAAATTATGTTTCGTATATGCATTTAAACATTTCTATCATGCTAAAAAGAGAGAGGGAAATAACAAATTCACTTATGGCATTTGTTTTATAGTCCAGAATATTAAAATGTTTGCTTCCACAAGAGAGAAAACAACCTATCTCTAAACAACACTCAGAGTTCTAAACATAGATTTCTCAAAAGGATTTTAACAATTTTCTCTCAAGAGAATCAAAATAAACTGGTAACCCTCCTAAATATTTGATACATCAACAACACTATATGCTCCTCCATCAAGAATAAACTCAAATAAAAGTGGGATGAAAATATTCAGAGTGTTGACTATCCTTGAGCTCTTGAGTATGCCATTGTCCATTCTCCAATTGNGGTAACCCTCCTAAATATTTGATACATCAACAACACTATATGCTCCTCCATCAAGAATAAACTCAAATAAAAGTGGGATGAAAATATTCAGAGTGTTGACTATCCTTGAGCTCTTGAGTATGCCATTGTCCATTCTCCAATTGTAGACCATCCTTTGAAAGTCCATCCACTTATCCATTTCTTTCCCTGTAGATGTCATGAAAAATGATTTTTTTTTTGAACACTTGAGTCTCATAAAAATTGGCCTAGAAATGTAGTGATAAACAACAAGTAATAACAATTATGTGAAAAAAACTCGGTGAAAAAAATCATACTTTCTCTTGCCAAAAGAAATAAGTAGGAAATTACAAAATTAGTTCTAAAATATAGAGATCACAACTAAGATCTGCAGATCCTTTCATAATGTATAGTTGGAGAGGGTTCATCTTGTGTCATGTTCCTTGAATTTTTAATGTATTGGGATGAAAACAATTTTTGCACATGATTCTTTTCTCTTGTCTTTTACCAACCTACGCGAAGGAAATCAATAATAAGTAAGAAATTGTGTTTATAAAATGAAGAAACATACATAAACTATAAAATTCTCACCCTTCTTCCATTGTGAATAAATTTGAAGTCTTCCCCAGGGCTTGATTCCTCTTCGAATTCAAGGTGTCTTCTAACTTCAAACAAAGTCTAGTTTTTTTCCATGGATAGTGTTTTGAAATGGACACCATCCTTCAAAACATCAATGGATATAAGAGGAGAATGGGTGCCATCATTTTTGTCTTGTTCTATTGGCATCCAAATCCATTCCATGTTATCCCTTATTTGCCTAAAACATTTAAAATTAAAAGAGACATAGAGAGTTTGTCTCAGTATTGAATATCTACAAGTTAAAGAGTTTGAAAAAATAGTTAGAAAGTATTGTAAAACTTTATGAAAATCAAAGAAAAGGAAAATTTGTAATTTTAAAACATTACCTAAAATGAAGTGTCTCTACACTCAACACACATTTTATTTTCTCTCCATTCACAATATGTAATCTTGTATTCCATCCAGAGTAAAATAAGTTACATAATAACATGTTAGAGGGGTTTGTGCAAGAATATGTCTTCTTAGTCATTTGAACCATGTCCTCTTCTTTGAATACATCAACAAAAACAAAAAATGGTAAGTGCATACCAAAATGATCACATCCACCTCCCTTCTCCCGCATACCAGATTGAATTTCAAGAACTATTTTTCAACGTATGCAATCAATTAATGTTAGATTAGAATTTGGTAAGCCAACTTCATGAAGTGTGGGTAACTTGGATTCTTCAATTCATCCTACCCTTTTACCACTTGGAAGAAAGTAATTGTACTTATAAAACTAGACCCCTTCTTCCCTCAATGATGTGGAATTATTTCCCTCATAGAGTATCTCTCCTTGTGAATGAAAAATATGTAAAATATTGGTAATACTCTCCACGGGTTGCCATTCTTCAAAATCATAAATACACAAACCTAGACAAAAAACATATAAACAACATTAAGCATCCATTTAAGCTAGGGCATTCATATTTTAATACTCGAATATGAAATTAGAAAAATCTTCAATGCTTATAAAATGACGAGCCCTTACAATTTAGTCCAATTTGAGAAAAAACATGTCAGTTGGGAGCATACTCTTTGAGGATGTACTTGCGCTCATACACATGAGCTATGAACACCTTCTCCACTTTTTCACCCCACTGTCTCTTGTTAAATGCCCTTACTACACCTTTCTAATGGGGTTTTAAATCATCTAGTCTTCTTTTCTTTTCCCAAATTTGATTCCTTCATGGATGCAAAGTAACCCAAGATCCAATGGGCGTCACCCATAATTCGATCCATTTATCCATTTCATCCTCTGTATTCTCAACTATAATAGTTTCCAACTTTCTTGAATATCTACGAGTGCCCATTTCACTGCAAGAAAGATACAAAGGATCCATAGGAAAAGTTAACAATAAATTCAATTCAACGACATTGCAGAGTAACTAAAATGGAATTCCTATATGTCTTGATGTTTAATCTATTTCTTCTTTTAAGCACTGGTAACGAAAATTCAGAGTATATTTCTATCCATGTTCAAGTACCAACTAATTGTGTATTTATTATGTACATTGTTGAATAGAAACCAAAATGTCTATGACCAACTTAGTTTGACCTCCTCAATAATATGGTTATCCAAGAAATATATAAGTATTAACATGGTGCTAGGGGGTTTCAGAAAAATCTCCACTCATGTGCCACCACCTTTGTAATCTCTGTTATTTTTGGAATTTCACATTGGAAGCAATCATAGACCAATGGTGGAATGATCAAAGTTGTGATAAAGTATTTATTCTCTTTTTAGACATAGTGATTGCATATTAGATATGAATTATGAGAAAATTCACCAAATTGAAGGGCTTTGGTGTTTGTACAACTTGTGCCCCAATAACAAAATCCAACACACATCAATAAATTTAATACCAACAACTTACAACAATGTCTATAAGGGATGCACCACAATATTGATTTATGTGATTTTCAACATGAAAATAAAATTATCTCTTAAAACTGTAGACCCAGTTATAACAAAAAAATTGGAAAAATGATATGATATTTCCTTGCACTCATGTTCAATAGTAGTCTCAATGTTGTGACCCTTATCATAGAGGCTCAAGAGATGGAACATACATTGCATGGTGATTGTAACATAACATCTCTCCATCCTTTGTTTTTCAAAAGAAAAAAATCACATTTTCAATTCAACATGAGAATAAAAAGGACATTCTTCATCTGCCAAAGGCACTGTATAGGGTAGCTGAGAAAGCACTAAAAGCAATTCTTTGTTTTCTTAGATTTTCTAGGCCAAAAATAGCCACGAGACCTCATAATTTTAAAATTAGTCACCGAGTAAATCCCATTAGACTATGTTGTAGCAGTAGTAAAATCAATATATTCCTATCAGTCCAGAATATAAAATATTTTAGACCTATAAAAAATATATAACACACATATCTGGAAATATAAATAAGAAGGAAGGTTGGGGTTATCCATGAGGTTGTGTAAACACTTACCCTCTCATGGATGTATTGTGCAAGGATTAAAGAAGTTCTACAATTATAAATCACGTTAAATTTGAAGAAAAGAAGAACGATCATACATTTTCCCTTTTCGTCAGATTGGAAGGAACTCATAGTTTTTGGTTCGGTGATGACTTTTTCTTTGAACAAGTGCAAGCGCAAATATGTATTTCACCTCCCTCACAATTGACCTCCTATAAGGTGAAGACACTCTGAATATCTCTTTATTGATTCTAGTTCGAATTGGATTCACCAAGACTCATTCCAACTTCGAAGACATTGCACTTGATATAGTTGAATGAGAAACATCAGGGCCAAATAATCCAAAACTGAAACAAAGCGTTGATTGGTGATTGGTTCATTCTAGAGAAAAGAGGAAGAAGGCAGGGGGAACCTTTTCTAGAAATTATTGTGCAAAGCGATCTACTGTGAAAGAAATTGAAAATGGCAATGTTGGGGAACCTTCTCTGTGAATTGTTGTGCAAAACGATTTAGTGTGAACGAAATTGAAAATGCTCCAAAATAATATATATATATATATATATCAAAAGTGTGGCATGTGTTGATATTTTAGTAAGTAATAAACCTAAGAAAAATCATGTTTTAAAAAAAATACCCAGGAAAACCCGTGGTTTAAAAAAAAAATTAATACTATTAATATCAAAAAGTGCAAATGCATTAATAAATATCACTGATACACGATCTCTCATTTATTACAAGTAATGGAAAACTAGTTAGCGTGTTAATTCCATTCTCGATATCCAAGACGATTTTGGGAAGCCTAGGCAACAATTAAGCTTAGGGAAGACACATTATATTATTAAAAAATTCAGCGATTAAGCTTAGGGAAGACAAATTATATAATAAAAAATTGCCTTCGACATGCACCTCTTTTGAATTTTAAAGCGTTTTGATTGGCTATTAGCGTATGACATGAAATCTGTATTAGGGTTTGGGGGCACATTTTATTGCGAAATTTCCTCTGATGTGGGAAGAATCTCGTCCCCAAAAAAACAACATGACATAGAGCAACTAATGCGCTGCCCATCAGAGCTATATTGTGATAGTGCAAAGAGCATAATACATAAACACCTAGCTTCCTCTCTCTGAAATGAAGATATCCACAATTGACCACCACGAACTTAGAACTCCATAGTCGAATGAAAATGTAGACCGAAATATCTTTGCACATATTCCATCTAGGTATCTCCTGCAACACCGGGTGGCAGCGCAGGAAAACAAGGAAAATACTCCCCTCTCTTAGACAACCTAGTGATGAAATAAACATCCTCCTCTATGGGATGATACCATAGATCAGGACTGACCCTGAACCCCTTTCTTGCATGATCCCAACAACATATCAACTATTGTAACAACAAAGAGTTCCCCCTAAGGGATTTACCCTCCTGATAAAACTTCAGGAGGCCAATATTCGTCAAAAGGTTCTGTGTCGTCTGTGAAAGAGGGTGAGGGAACAACGCCCTGTCTCTCTCCCTAGCCTCTCACTCACTCACAAATGTGTGCGTCTCGACCTGTTTTTGTTGCTCCTCCTCCTCCTCTCATCATCGTTGTCTCTTATTCACATAAAAATATTGTTAGGCACATATATAGATAAAATACATTGAAATTAAAAAAAAATACATATATAAATGATGTGTATTTAAACAAATCTATTTTTTTTTGCAAAAATCTTTTAAAAACTAATCGGTGCACCACAAACATAACATATGCCCCAATGTGGGTGCGCTATATCAGACAAACAACAATGCAACTCTATGGTGCGTCCTGTAGGACACTCCACACTGGCTCAATACTCTTAATTGTGTTGGTTCAAACAAAGTTACCAACTTAACGAGAACTCCGATTCAAACAAAGTTACCAACTTAACGAGAAATCTTCGGAGTTCTCATTTTCTAGAGGTCGCATTTTTTACCCCCGTTTCAAAAAATGGTGCTATTGGTAGCACCCTTTTTTTGCAAGGTGGTTAAAATTGTGACTTGCTTGAAATCATTGCCTTGACAACCAATACTGTTAAAATTACATTGCTGAAAACTGACCCTCAAATCAAAAAGTGATGCTATCGATAACACCCTTCTTATTTTTGGAGTTAAAATTGCGACTTAATTGAAATAGTAGCTCCGATCATTGGTACTGTCATGAACAAAGAACTTCAAATTAGCTTGTAAATCGAGAAGTGGTATTTTATTTATTAATCAATTTTATTTCATTTTTAAAATTTGCATTAAAAACAAATAAATTGAAAAAATAAACTCCACATATATGTTTCTTTTTTTCTTTAAAGCAAAAAAAACACATTCTATTTATTTTTTTGAAAAACAAATTACGTTTTTAGAAAAAAAACACACTTTTCTATGAAAAACAAATTTTTAATGAAAAAACCCCTCTTTTAAAATGAAAAAATACCCTATTTAATGAAAATATGCATTTTAAAAAATGAAAAACATAGTTTTTTTTAATGAAAAACCATCCCTTTTTATTAAAAAAACTCATTTTTTTAAAAAGGGTTAAAAAAATGAAAAACAAAATTTCAAAAACAAAAATTAATAAAACACAAAAATAAATTAAAAGTTAAAAATACAACTTTAAAAAAATAAAAAAATAAAAATGAAAAACAAAACACATCAAATTAATTTAAAAAAAAAAACTACATCAAAGAGAGAGAAAAAAGAATCAACTTAAAAAAGTTAAAAACTATGCATAAAATAAAATAAAAGTATTGTAAAAGGGGGAGGGAGATGTTGGGCATCCCTTTTTTCCACCTCATGCCATGAGGTGGCACCTAAGGAGGATGCATCACCTCCCTCCCCCTTTCCTTTGTTTTATACACAAAACAAAGGCAAGTGAGGAACAATTAAAGATAAGGGGGAGGGGGTGTGATGCCCAATATTACCTTTGTACAATAATTTTTATTTATTTTTTATTTATTTTTATATTTATTTTTATTTTTATTTTTATGCACGTTTTTTAATTTAATTTTTATAAATTTGATGTTTTTTTTTTAATTTTTTTCTTTTGATTTTTTTTTTT
>SNQJ01S0213057.1:0-15766 GCA_010110895.2 Picea sitchensis | reverse complement strand
AAAGGGTTTTATGAGGAGCAAAAGTGATCCAAATCTGTATACCAAATTTGATGAACAGGGGTATACAGTATTGATTTCATTATATGTTGATGATTTAATAATTACAGGAAATGTAGAGAAGTTAATTGATGAAATCAAGGATTAGTTATAAAAGGTATTTGAAATGAAAGATCTTGGTGAGTTACATTACTGCCTAGGTCTTGAAGTTTGGAGAAATGCAGGCCAAAATTTTGTTTGTCAGAGTAAGTATATCAGAGAAATACTTAAGATATTTAAAATGGATCAATGTAAGTCTTCTATTGTTCCCATGTAGGAGAATGTGAAACTTTCTTGTGATAATGGTTCGAAGGAGGTGAATGGCACTGTGTATAGACAGATGGTGGGTAGTCTAAATTATCTCACCACAACCAGACCTGATACTTCATATTCTGTGAGTCTGTTAAGTCAGTTCATGGTGAAACCTCATGAAAGCCATTGGAATGAAGAAAAGGTAGTACTCAGGTATCTAAATATACTAATGCGTATACTAATGCATGTGATGTTGAGTTGACAGGTTATTCAGATTCTGACTGGGCTGGAAATATGGATGATCGAAGATAAACCACTGGATATGCATTCAGCATTGGATCCAGGGTTGTTTCATGGAGCAGTAAAAAGAAGCCTACTGTATCTTTGTCTTCTACTAAAGCAGAATATAAATCCTTGTGTGCAGCAACTTGTGAAGTTGTTTGGTTAAGAAGACTTTTTCAAGATGTTGGAGAAGAATGAAAGGAACCTATGATGATCAGATGTGATAATCAAAGTTCAATCAATATTGCAAAGAATCCGATTTTTCATGCAAGGACAAAGCATGTTGAAGCTCAGTATCATTTTTTTCGAGAAAAGTTGCAGTCAAATGAAATAACTCTCGTGTATTGTAATACTAGTGAAAATGTTGCTGATATTTTCACTAAGCCTCTTGGAAAGATTAAGTTTGAGCTATTTAGGGAGATGTTAGGTGTAGAAGCCAATCCATTCTCCATTAAGGGGGAGACTTGGAAATAATGGAGTAAGCTCCAGTTGTAAGCACCAGTTATAAGCTTCAATTGTGAGAGTCAGTTGTAGGCATGTTAAGAGTCAGTTCATAGTTAAAAGTCTAGTTGTCTTTGGTTTGCATGTAATCGAATCGGTAGAGTCTTTTCCTATATAAGGATGTAATCCATCTTCATTGAATTATATAGAAGTGAGCATAGCCTCACCATGTTGTTTGTTTCACATATTTTATCTGAAATGTCAATCAGTTCACGAATTCGAGGTTGTCTTGTTATAAACATTCCCAAGGATAGCAATGCACTATCTTGGGATTATGCCAAATTTTCTTATTCTATTGTAAATGCACTATCTTGGGATTATGCCCGTCTGTCCTGCCGTAAATATTTTGTGGGATTTGGAATTTGGCTCTTTTTAATGACTACCCTTATTATTATATATTATGAAAGGGATGGAAGCACACTAGCTCGAGATTCTGCCCCATTTTCTTATTCTATTGTAACTAAGAAATTCAAATATGATGATCTCGTTACTCTGTCTCATTGTTGTGTAGCAGGTATATATTGTTTGCCTCGTAATAATTTATTTTTCCAATAGTTGTCAAAGGTGTTTTGTTTTTTTTATTGCAAAACTAGAGTTTAAAGTTGGCAATTGTCTTGACTAGAATTTATTTTGCCAACAACTGTCAAAGGAATTTTGTTTTTTTTACTGAAAAACCGGAGTTTGAAGTTGGCAGATGTCTTGAACATATGAAATTACCAGTTGATAAGACATCAGAAGAGTATTGTATGAAAATGAGTAGCAAGTGAGGCACCCTGAACCTTGTGTTGTTGCTACAGAGATTTTTGGAGGAAATAAGGAGGCGTACAGATGTAGCCGGAGGACATCCCAAAGCCTTTTGCGGAACCCTAAATTCTCAGACAGACAAAAAAAATCATCCTAGTCTAATGCAGGTCCAAAAGAAATATAAATTGAAGCATTCTATTCTCTCTGGTTTCTGAGATGTTCTACAAAACGGTCTTGAACATAATGCAGCCAAATCATTGACTCAAAGATCTTTTCTTTTTCTTGTTGCAAGCAAGAAATGAAAGGTGAGGTGCATTTAAAACAATTCCTCTTCTTTATTTAAATTTTTTTTTATTAAATGTGGGATGACTTCAATTCCTCTCATTTAAAAAAATATTAAATGTATGATTGAATTATGACTTCTTTGTATGGAGTACATGCATCAAAATGGAAAAACATGGACAAATAAACTAAAGTTGTTTCTATGGAATATATTATTATTCGTACCTTATGGCTCCATGAAAACCATGAGAAATGCAATCATCGTGACCATATTTTCAATTTATCTACTCTTCTCGTGCTCACATACACATCTTTCTCCCCATTCTTGCCTTTCTCCCTATTATCATTGAAAAATCATCCGCAACATTGCACACAAATGGTTAAAGAAACACATCAATGCCAACAACAATTAGTCCACTTAAAACACCAAAATTCATTCAAAAGGAAAACAAATTATACAATTGGGTCAAAAATTGAAGTGTGCAAAGTCACCAAAGGGAGCATGTGCACAGTGTGCAGAGTGCATAGGCCAACATAGGCCTTAGAGCGCACTATGCGAAAAATGCGCGACTGTGCACGAGAAAATCCACACACTCCTCTGAACGACACATTTATGGATCTTGTTGGGCCCTGAACCACTTATGGACCAACCCCCAACATGATTTGACACTCATGTCTGAGTGAAATCCAACTTGGAGGTTCGTCAAGCTATAGAGGGTGCCCTAAAAGGTCCCTTGTTCACACTATGAACTAATTACATTTTTCCATGTATGAATGCTATAAATAAGAGCCATGGGTGCACTAACAAACCAAGATCTTCATAGTATTGTTATGCTACAAGAATTCTTCCTTGAGAATCCTCTTTTCTCTTTGGAGCCTTCAAGCACCATTACAATAGGCAATTCCACTCACCTCTTGAGGGAATAGGCATTGGTGTTCTTCACCATTTTCCATTTCTTCCATTGTAAATATTGAAGTGCTCTCAATTAGGGAACTCAGGAGCCCTCCCAAGGAGGAAGAGGGGACTCATAAGTCCCTAAACTTTATCTATGATGTTTTTCCTACTAATAAATTGATCCATTGGTAGCATTATATTGGTCATTGTTTGATTTTCATGGTTCTAAATTTATCATTTTTTCTAACATTTATTTCTTATTTATTTTATTTTATTTCCTTGTTTTTACATGTGTTTGGCTTGTTTAACCCACTCACAAACTTTTTTCTTGTCTAGCAGGCTCATCTAGACATGCAAGTGTTGTTATTTTTCTCACCTAAGTGACAAAAAAAACATAACAAATTGGTGACCATACTGGGGATCAATATCAAATTCCTCCCTATTTTAGCCTTTAGAGAACTTCATTTTGATTGTTTTGTATTGTAGGTACCAAAACTGGCCTAGCCCAACCTTCCAAAGTCAAAATTCTGAGCTAAGGAAGGAGTATTTCACTTGGAAATTTCTCCCCTAATGCATGATAAGAAGTGTGTGGGATTTTTTTCCCACAGACACGCACTTTGTGCATTGTTCACAAAATAGGCCTCTTTACACTACGCATTGTGCACCCTATGCGTGCCTATCAAAATTGTAACCCACACATAAGTCCATATTTTCAAAATTGTAAGGGTTTTTTGCATGATTTGAGGGCCCCTAGCCTTCATATTTTACTTTCCAACACTTTGTAAGGAAACTAAACTACACTTAGAATCCTTTTCCATGTGAAAGGCTAGATAACATAGGCACTTAGGGGGTAAAAAGAATCAATATTATTCTCTCTTTTTCTTTTTTTCCACATGGATGGCTCATTTGGCTTGTAAAATTTTAATTTGAAGTTATTGCTTTCATTCACAAATCACTTAAATTGGGGCTAGAAACCAATTTTGACCTTTAAGTATGCTCTTCCCTCGCACTCTAGTGTGATCTTGAGAATCAGAAAGGAGGTTAAGAGGAAGTTTCATCTCCTTTAACTAAAATATTTAGGAGAGGATAAATCCCCCATAGGGTTCCACTTTAGTTTTTGAAATCATCTTAAAAGTTTTGTAAGGGCCCATACATGCCCACATGTTGCAAACTTAGGATAGTTTCTTAAAATTTCTTTCTTAGTTTAAATCAAAATCTAGAGAAGTTTAAAGATCAAAGTAATGGGCCCATGCATTCCCACATGCTTGCAATATAGGATAGATTCAAATATTTCTTAGTGTAAACAACATTTAGGGAGTTTAAAGGATTGGTAAGGACCCATATGTCCACATTTCTAGTTCTTTACGGCTTTAAAGCTTCCGCAAGGTTGTACCAAAGACACTTAGTAAGCTAGGTAAAAAATACTTGTAAGGACCACAAGAAGTCCACATGTTGCAATATCACACCTAACTTATTAAAATATTTGCCACTTTTTCACTCTCTTTCACACAAAGTCACTCTTCACACACAATTTCCATTACAATAGTGGAGTTCGAAGTAGGATTTCTCCAAAGGAATTCTAAAAGATCCGACTACTTCTTTGGAAATTATCCACACCCATTTTTAATTCAACCAAGATTGGTCCACACTGTCAATCTCTCATCCCACCACATCTAAAATTTTCTAACAAACACACTAAATTTTCCTCCACAGGGGGTGCCAAAATAATTTTTTAGTCTAAGTAGGATTTCGGGGGTAGGCATCCAAATAATCCCCCGTTATCTGGTTCTCACAATTTCAAACAATAGAAGTTGAGAAGAAACTTTTAAATCCTCCAAGTCAAGTGTTCCTACACCATAAGGCAGGGAAATACATGTGAAGGGTCAAAGTTCGAGGTCTTGTTTTTATGTGCATGCCTCCTTGAGTCACCTAACTCTTGGAAGGGCATCCAACCTATCACCCATTTCTGAGGCCGAAAATATAAATGTCTAACTTTGACCGAGGTACTTAGTGTCCAAACTTAGGATATCTACACAGGTGGCGGTTGTGGGCTGTAATTGCACGTTGGTTGTATTTTTTGTGGATATTGGGAAATATCACCATCTCTTTCGAGATATGCACCCTCTACCCCTCATTATCACTGACTATTTAAACATTCACCAGTGCCTCTTCTGGTGGCTTCAGACCCCACTGTTGAGTGATCTTGGAAGGTCCAATGCTATTTGAGAGGAAGGACTATACGTCTTTTAGGAAACGAGATTTTATTTTTTGTTACCCCACATGGACAAACTCCACCTATCCACATGCTTGTTTAATTTACAATGATGTATGTCTGACGTTCATTTGATTACATGCCATTCTGAGTTATACTATTTTGTGAAGGTCAAATTATAAAAGAACTTGTTCATTTATTTCTCTTATCACCATTCTCACACATTCACTTTGCTAGTCAGAACCATAGGGGACCCACAGAATCCATGTTATTCTAGATGCTTGTAGAATCTTCCTCCTATTCTAGGAGGGTTTCCTAGTCTTTTCAACTCACCATCTCAACCATATCACACCCCCGTGAGTGCTACTATTTTTGGATCAAATTTACTTAGTTCCACGTTTCTTGGGTCCAACACCCAAGCCATCTATCTATTAGTTCTCCTTCATAAGGAGACGAGATTAAAACTTCTTCCCAAGGAAAAAGGACACACCCACTAGATCCCCCTCAAGGGACAAGTCCATTATCTACACACATGATGGTTGGAGCTAATCCTCCACCAAATCTCCCTATTCCATACTTGGAATCCCTCAGCATTCTTGATTTAACCAAACTCACTAATGATCCCATTTTGCATGATGCTACTTGGCCCAATATGCCTACCAAGTTAGCGTCAGACATCCCAAAGTTTGAAGGAAAACTAAGGGAAGATCCCGCCAACCATGTTATGACCTTCCACTTATGGTGCTCTTCAAATAGCATCATGGTTGATTCCATCTACTTAAGGTTATTCCAGAGAACTCTCACTGGTGCATTAGCCAAATGGTATGTGGACGAAAAATCAGGGTCCCATGCGACCTTTGAATCATTGGCCAAGGCCTTTTTGTTCTTTTTCCAACTACCAGTTCGTCGTGACACTGGGTTAGAACTTCTTTCCGAGTTCAAAAAAATCATTGCTATCCATATCACCGACCACATCCATGAATGGCTTCGGTGATGTAGTTTGTGTAAAGCCGAAACCACCAAAGAACAACGTCTTGATTGTATTCTTAAATCGCTCCTCTCTGTGATTTCCAAATATGTAGCATCCAATTTTCCTCAATCAGAGGAAGAGGCCATGAGAAAGGCCCAACAATTTGACCTCATATATGCTCAATTAGGTTACTTTTACATAGTATTTATTGATGCACCTAGACCCCTACCATTTGGCCAAGACAAACCTGGGGTTTCTCACGTTGCGTATGGGTTGATTGGTTATATGACACACCGCAACCCTTACAACCACCCACCACCCCCTTATGGGGAAAACCAATATCTGCAACCTTATGGAGGAGCGTCTTATTACCCTCCTCCCCATCACCAAAAGTCATATCATGTTGGTACAACTCAACCATTGGGGGCACCCCCACAGGTACCCATGATGCATCTGGTCTCTCAACTAAGTACAAGTTCACCATCAACCCCTTCATATAACCCCAACAGTGCGGGAAGTACCTCAACTTCCTACACACCCTGTGGATCCTCTCCTCAAAACAATCCATATTTTCCATTTTCTGGTCCCCCTCAACAATTTGCTCCTCCATAAGGACAACCACATGCTGACATTAAATTTTTTCAACCCTCTCTCATTCAACAGGTTCAGATTTGTTGGCCCTTGACCACTTTTTGAGGATACTTGGTCATGATTGACCTATTTTTGTGACTTTGACAGGCTGTCGAAGGCGGAGCACAAGACAAAGCGGAGATCGTGGGATCTCGGCCCCTTTTAGGGCCCTTTTTGGTATTAGGATTATCTAATGGGTATGGGGATGTTGGCCCATGGGTTTACCCATGCTTAGGCATATTTTGTATGTATAAATAGAAGGCTAGGAAATGTAAGAATTAATTGAGTTGTTGCAAGTTGGCTAAGTGTTAGAGTTGGATCTGTTTGATCCAGAATTGTAAGGCTTTGTGCATATTGTGTGAGACTTGCAAAGCTAAGTGCAAGTCATTGTAAGGGGTTGTGACAAGCTGTGTGATTAGACTTACTCAGGGAAAGAGGATCTAGGAAGCCGTGCAAATATACTTTCCTCTGTGGAGTAGGGTTTTTGAGGCTCTGTGCATGTAACCTATTGAAGAAGCTAATAAAGAAGATAAGAGTTGGGGGATGTATCCCCAGGGTGGGGGGGTGAACCACGTACATGTTGTGATTCTTTGCTTTGTGCAATGTGTTGATGTGCTTATATTTTAATGTGCTTAGTGCTTTGACATAAATGAATGATATATCGGTGCTTAGTGTTTTGACATAGATGAATGATGTATCGATGTTTAGTGCTTAATAATATGGATGGATGTTATATCTGAGTGGTATACATGTTCTTAGTACTGATCCTGTTAAGATATGATGTGTTTCATCATGATAAGTTTTGTTAGATGCTAGATCTGGTTGAATATTGTGTTGTACCATAGTTAGGGCTTAATTGCGATGTAACTAAGAACTGAATATTGATAAATATAACTGTTGAGTGCTCTGTTAAATATTAGAATCACAGATATGTGTCCCATCTAAGGTTGCAAACATCTGAGTCCTGCAACCACCCCGACCTCTACCTCAGGTGAGAATTCATCTGCTTTGCAGGTGTTGCCGAAAGGGCTGGTATTTAGGGTTTTGTTGGTGTGTTGTTGTAGCATTTAACCCTGGGTCTTCCCCTGTGCCAACAAATGGTTCCGTTGTCGAGACCTGAAACTGTGATTGTTGGGAACTGAGGAAAAAGAAGCTTTGTGTAAAGACCTGACCTGAAATTGTGAAAGCTCTGTGCATAGATCTATTGCTCTAGTGTGTAGTATTCTACTTGATTTGTGAAGATCTGTACTAAAGAAAGAAGTTTGACCTGCAAAAAAGAGGTAAGATCTGAACGCTTTGTGCTCTGATAAAGGTGAGAATAGTGAAAAGTTTTAAGATCTGGAAGCTTTTTTCTTTGCTGAAGATACGATTAGTGGAAAATTTTTGTTTCTAAAGTATGGATCTAGGTATGTTTAATAAGATTTATCCTATCTTGAAAACTAGGGCACTGATAGAAGAAAGAATATTTGATGTGAGTAGATATGATAAAAATAATGAAAGGTATGTTATACCTATGCATAGAAAGAATGTTTGGACTAATGAATGGATGCAGGATCCTAGAAAGAATTTTTTGCAGGTTAGCTACCATGATCCTAGTGCCTAGTACAGGAAAGGTTGGGGATCATTTAAGAGAAAGAGAGGATTAACCCTTTGTTACAGTTGCAGAAGACCAGAACATCTGGATAAGGAATACCCTACAAAGAGACCTAGTTGCCTCTGTTGCAAAGCTATGGACCATGAAGTATTGTATTTCCCTAGAATGATTTTTAAGGTTGAAAGAATGAATATGAACCAAGAAAACCCTAAGGAAAATCCAGAAACTGAGATTATGACAGAACCCCAGAAAGGAACAGAGAAAGTATTACTGCATATGAAAAGAACCTCGAATGCCCACCGACATATCAGTTTATTAGAGATCTTCAAAGAAAAAGAATGTATTGAAGTAAGAATAGGATAATTCGACATTGAATGTGTTCTTGATGAGGAAACACAGGTGAATATCATGACAAAAAGAACCCGGGAAGCTATATGAAATCCTGCTATGATTCCTTCATTAAGAGGAATAGGATTATTCAGAGGAAAGTTGATAACCCTATGTGGAATAATTACCAGGATATCTATGAGTGCTCATGGAACTTCGATAGAGGAAGAATTTGAAGTTGTTAAATTTATTGAGAACATTGCTCCATTTGCAATGTTATTAGGAAAACAGTGGATTGAAAAAGATCAGGCCAAAAAGAAAGAAGAAGAAGTCTTAGAACAAAAGAAGCAAGAATTAAAAGATTTCATGACTAGGAATATCATGCACTTGATTAAAGAACGGGAGAACAAATCGAAGCCAATTGAAACCAGAGAATTGGATGTTGAAGTTGCAAAAATAATAGAGGAATCCCAGAAGATTATAGTACCTATTCCAGGTACAGATGAAGTATTACCCTTGATTTCTAGGAAGGAATCCCACCAGCGTGAAGTTACTCTGCCAAAAGAAGACAAGAACCAGAATGAAAAAAGGAATTCTGAGACAAAGCTCACTGGAAAGAAGGCTAGAAAAGTAAGTAAGAAGAGAGCTAAGATTGAAAATTTACAGAAGGTTCCCAAGGAAACTTTGTAGAAGGAAAATTTGCAAAATTGGAGCTTCGCTAGAATATCAAAACAACGTCACATTGCACTTCACCGTGGTAAAGCAATATAGCCGTTAGAGACAGTATAACCATTTGACCGACGGCCCGAACGGGTAGAAATTCATTTATGGTCAGAAAGTTTTCCACCAGACCGTTGGGACCGTGCCACAATGGACATAATTGAGTTAATGAAGGCTTCTCGCTCATTGCAAGAGATATGTTTCCGAGTTATCTATTTATCCCGTCATACCATGCAACGAGAACACTTTTTCCAATCGTGAATATCAAAACTTGCAACATAGTTGATTTTGCACAGTTATCACCGTGTTAGTACCATCTATCCCATTGCCTTAACTTGTTACTCTTCAAACCCGAGACATTCAACCACGAGCGTGCATGTCGGATGAGATTAGGGCTACAGAGAAAATTTTCGAGGAATTTCTTATTGACCTAATGACTGAAAGGGTAATGTCTGAAAGAGAGATGTCTGCAAGTATTCAAGCATCATCAATGAGAGGACTGCAAGCCTCTCCATTGACTTCTCGCGGAGCCGGATCATCTCGACCATCAGCATAAAAGAGAACTAAACATAGAGATGACCTAGCCAATGCGAAGCTGATCTCGTCCATATTGCCTAATTACATCCCACCTCTCGTTGGGGAAATGAGTCGAGATAGTGTGCCAAGGGAATTCGAGTACACCATGATTACTTCGTACCTCCCGAAGGGGATACACACAGTTCGTTCACAATAGGATAAGATAACAGTGTTGAAGTTCAGTGACTTCAACCTCGGAGATCACAAAAAATATAGTATGCTCAGCCCATATAAGTACCTAACCAGGAAGAAGGGAAAGAACTCAAATATAATCCCTCAACCATGGATGATGAACCTTGTGCAATCCACCATGTTAAACGTAATGAAGATTCCACATTTTGGAAGGCACCAGGAAGTCAATGCCTGTGTCAAGCTATTGCTCTCGTGTTACCATGGTGGTTATTTATTTCTAGACCATTGTATTACATTTGATCCGACGTAGATCCATAGGATCACAGGGTTGAATATGCAAGGACCTGACCCATAGGAGTTCTACCTAGGAAAAGCCACAGATCGTGCGCTAGCATAGAAGATTAAGGACACATATGGCGATGTCGAGAAGGGGATGCAAGGCTACAAGGTAGCCTCCATCTAGAATGACACATCACGCCTAGCATGTCAGTTAATAGCTGGAAATATGGTATGCAAGAACCGACCCACACAGGTCACTGGCTTTGTCGTCGACCTCGCGGGGAAGTGTGTAGAAGGCCTACAAATGAACCAGGTGAAGTACCTAGTCAATTAGCACGAACTAGACTGTCGTGAAGCGCAGGATCATGGATATGAGTTCCATTTCATCTGGCTCTGGATCCTTATCACCTTTGTTTCTTAGGAGATGCTGGAAGGTGCGACCTTCCCAGATATTGAACCATTTGATCCGCTTTCTACGAAGTTCTCTATCCTTTGGTACTTGAGTGATATGAAAAAAGAGTGGCAGTCGAACACTATTTTTCATACGTACTACCTTCAGCTGAAGATATCCATAGAAGAAGAACCTCACATGACTCCAAACACCTTACATAGATTTCGACCTCTAATGAAGTTATGTGCAGATCAACATTTCATCTACCTTACAACGCGAGCCGATGAACATAAGGAGCAGTTGCAGTCGTACTACAAGCTCACGGAAGAGGATCTTGAGGAGATCACTAAGGACTGATCGATAGACCTCCTTATTCTAGCAAACCCTGTAGAGATGTCCGACCTTGATAGCCGAGAAACTGCGCATGACACACCTAGACCCAACAAAATGAAGAGGTCCAAGAACTAAGCAATGCTTCAAGAAATACTACTTCAGTATCACCTGAACGAGGGGGTGATGATGAAGAAGAAGAAATAAATGATAAAGGAGTTGAACATAAGCAAGGTGAAGTAACGTTGCCAAGAGATGAGACCGGTACCCTAAAGAAGAGGAAGGTTTCTCCCATGAAACCTTCTTCTCGAAAGAAATTGAGAGCCACCGTGACCAAGATGAAGACCATGCTTACTAATGATGACTTTGACTTCATCATAGCTGCCCTCAATGAAGCTTCGCTAGAAATTGTGGAGAAACAAGAAGCTAAGCAGGAGGAAATGTATGACAGACTTAAGGTCGAGTTTTGAGGGGTACAGCGGGCCCTTCAATCCATTCCCACTGTGCCCCTGCTATCAGGAGAACCAGAGTTGGGAGATGAGCCAACCCAACTCCACCAATTAGCTGATGTGGTCGAAGCTCGTCTTTGTCACACACAAGAAGAAGCCGAACAAGCTACCCAAACCTTGAAGCAAGTATAAGGCAACATTATAGAATAATGCAGAATAGTAGAATAGGAGAAGGTTGATCTCCAGGCCAAGTTTGAATCAAACAAAGAACATATGTAGCTCACAGAGAAACTTGAAGTAAAAGAAGAAATAAACAGAGCCCTCTACTCTGTGACAGGCTTAGAGATACAGGCTGAAGACTGAGTCACACATCAAGTAGAGCAACTTGCGGAAGCCATCTAGCAGCTACAATAAAGAATAGCAGATTTAGAGCTCTGCATAGTGCCCAACACTCCGTAGGATGTAAGAGATCAAAGAGAAGCGACTTCCAGGAGCACAGTCGAGAGACTAAAGGATATTGCCATGGAATGCAAGAAACTCAGTGATCACAGTGCCCAGACTTATGAGAAACTCACTGAGAATGCATAACTGAAGGCATTGGAGTCGCAACTCCAAGAGGTGAAGAAACAAGCAGAAACAATACAGGTGAATTTGAAGCCCCTGTTGGTTGTGGAAATAATGAAGCAATCCCAGGAGCAACATTGTTGAAGAGAAATCCCCCTGTGGACAAGTGGATTCTCTCGAGGTCCCTAACTCTTTAAGGCCAAGACAGAAAAGTGCTTAATGTGGACACTGACTTTCCTTTTAGATCTAATTAAGCTAATAAATGAAAGGGAAGGAGAGAGATATGTACCTTATTAGCAATGTTTTTCCTTGCAAAGTCATGGCTGAACTTCGATCCTAAGCTCCTTGATAGGTCCTATAAAACAAACAAAGGTACAAAAGACTTCCTACTCTACTGAGATTAGCTCAAATACCAATCTATCTTATGATGTTATCAAAACTTATAACACTTGTGGTCAAGATGCGACATTTGCAGACAAGATGCAACACTTACAACACTTGTAATGACGACACTTGTGACACTATCGAAGTGAGTAATTTTGAGGTGTAACAGATCCTATACAACAAACTTCAAAGGAAACAGGCCAAGCATGAATTTATATTGATGAGAACAAAGTGTTACTTACAGCCATGGATGTAGTGCAGCAGCTTCACCAAGCTCTCCTTGTCCATACCCTTGCTCAAATAACCCATATACAAGATTTTGATGCTTCAAATGAAATCTCCCTCATGAGATCATAAGTTAGATGCTATTGCAATGTCTCTCTTCATGTATTGTATGTTGCCTATGAGATCATAGGTTTCATACCTCCAATCTTTCCTTTTTCTTTCACCATGAGAAGGCCTCTTTATATAAGATTGGAAAGACCCAACCACTTGAGAGATATTTGGGATAAGTTGAGGATTTATCTCCTTCAGTTGAGGATATTCCCTAAGATCATGCCTTGAGATCATATTTGAAACCAACCACCTTCATATATTGAGGGGATCTTTCTCTCATTCTTTTCAACAAACCAAATTTTGCCCAAAAAAGGTAGCGCTCCCCCAAAAGGGGCACCAACGCGTTATAAAAATCCCCCAAATAAGGTTAGGGAGTGCCAGCGCTCCCTAACAGTGTATAGGGGAGCACTCCCCTCCAAAACCCATTTTTGAGTGGTTCTTTCAGTGGCAAAAGGCTTGTACTTCTAGTAGACTGATTCCTCCTCTTCAAAACTAGTCTTTGAGGTGTCCTAAGTGTCCCTATCATGTTGTTGGAGGCATGACATAGGCAAGAAGGTAGTATGATGTTAGCAACACTTATAACACTTGTGGTCAAGATGTGACACTTGCAGACAAGATGCAACACATACAACACTTGTGACACTATCGAAGTGAGTAATTTTGAGGTGTAACAAATTCCCCCCCAAAATACAAAGTTAGAAGACGTGATGACTGAAGTACTTTGTAGACTTTTTTAAGCAAGGGTATAGACACAAAGAACTTGATATAAGTTGCACACAAACATCCAACAAATATTATGACATGTTTCAAACCCAAGGAAAGCATACCTATGCTTGGGTGATAAAGAATTACAAGATATGGCCACCATAAAATACACTGCAGATCCATAATTATATTGATAAAAGGTATAGCCACCGAGGATACAGTGTGGATCTACACTCCTATAACCTAAATTGATCGTAGCCACGAAGAATACACAGTGGATCTATGAGATGAAAAGACATAGCCATGACCAACACAAAGTGGATCTATGTAACAGTATATGTGTCATTGTTCAAAATAAACTCCTTCGCAACCTGGGAAAAGTACATATAAGAGTGATGACTCAACCCAGGGTCTTCTTACCGATCCTAATGTAGTATGAATCTAACCATGTGGATAGATGTATTGATTTCGAACATGGCAGAAACCACTTGATTACCGGTCAATGATGTAAACCATTAACAAGAGCGAGGGAAATCACCATTGATGTCAATGATTCCCAAGGTACCCTAGTACATTCCAACAAATGTGAATAGATGAGTTGAAGTCAAACATTCGTGTAATCATACGATCAGACGTCAATGATGTAATCCACTATCATATGTGAGGAGGCCTGCTATTGAGGCATGCAGGTCCCAAGGTACTAACTGGTTTCTAAGTCTAGTTCCCGAATAATGTGTTGAAGTTGATAGGAATAGACTCATCGTAGGAGGGCCTTGATGTATCCCCCATCAATGACACGAAATTGACACAGAGATGTAAATTGGTAGATCAAATGAACATAGACTGACATGGGTATTGAAACAAGATATTTGTGATGGCTGACTCTTGAGGCAGATACTTCCCTTGAACACTGAGGCACCATAGCAGAAACATTAGATGGACCAAAACATGATGATGCAATGGATATTGTGACTTTCGTTGGGTGACCCAAAGGAGTAAAGAAACTCAGAGGATTGGTTCAGTGCAGAGGTTCAATGGATTACAATGTATGCAAAGACAAAGTGTCGTGTTCAAGGGAGACTCTAAGAGTGAATAGTAATGTTCTCAAAAATTGTTTGGCTTGCTTCCTTCAATTTTTCCCCCATCCAGATAGACAAGTACCTCTTTTTAATTTAATGAGCTCGAGGAGGGTAACACATGCTCAATATAACTCACCTTTTATAAGTTCCTCTTCCTTTGTTTAACAAAGTGGAAGAAGTAAGACTTCAGTCCCATATGGGCCCTTCAATTTATGATTGTTTAATGAGTCCAGAGAAGGTAAACTAGGTGGTTTTTCATATTTAGAGAGTCTGAAAATGACTTAAAGACGACTCCAATGTGGTCCTTTTTCGTAATGTTAGTCTCACGAGGCCGAAAAAAATATAAACTACCACTCGAAAAATGCCCTTTCAAACCTTTTAACGAGTGTGAAAGGAAGCAAGATCACTCGACAATATTTTCATGTTTAGAGAGTCTAAAAAGAACTTAAAGAAGACTCCAGGGGGTTCCTTTTTGTATATCCATGCGAGCCTGAAAAAGAGATAAAAGGTTGCTCGGTTACATTCTCATGTTTTTTACGAACGTGAGAAAGAACAAAGACTAAGCTCGGTACTCTGCCCCCAGCTTGAAAGTGAATGGCTTGACTCCATAATGATCATCAAAGGCTGGAGACATGCCCCCCAAGATTCAATTCATTCATTGACTTTGAGGTTGTCACCAATTTCTGTGATAGATGGAGAAAAAGGATATAGGTGGATGAAATGAAGGTTCTAAAATGAGACCTAATGAAATACTTGACTCGACATCTATGAGATCTGGCGAAAGACTCAACTTGAAGGGAGAGGTGATTTTTTCATTTTTTAACGAGCTTGACACAGGAAAAGAACTATGCTCAAGATTCCGGGTTCAATCCCCAGATTTTTGTTTCATTTTTTAATGAGCTTGCTACAAATAAGTAAACTATGCTCAAGACCTTTGTTTCATTTTTTAACGAGCTCGCCACAGAGAAGAAAACTATGCTTGTTAAGGTCCTAACCCACACATAGGTAGATCAATGTATTCAGATGTAATAAAGGTCAATATTAATAAGACCTTTCAATAAAATAGAATAAGGCGGATGTAAGAAGACCTAATATA
>SNQJ01S0213056.1:0-15766 GCA_010110895.2 Picea sitchensis | reverse complement strand
TTGAAATAGATCTAGATCTGATTTATAAATATTAGAGGTGAATATATTTAGGTTTGATCTCCCTAGTATAGACCTGATTTAGTTTTCCTTGCGATACCAAGGGTTTGATTTATTATTTGATCTAACTCTCCCTTTGAAGTGTGCAAGGTCTACATTATTTATCTTTATGCTCCTCTAATGTTAAGTGATATTGGAAGAATTCAACACCTTAGGAGGAAATACGTTTCCAAGATTCCTCAAGAACCCATACCCCAATGGTAAGGGTTTTCTCCATCCTTCATTTTCCAAACAATTTATAATTTCCCCTTTTTCTTTTAGAATTTTAAATGATCTAGGGTTTTGTTCAAAATTTATCTCATGATTATATCATTTCACTCAAGTTATGAGCTAACCCATTATTGTATATTTGTTAACTTGAGCCTAAAACTATGGGTCAACTTTCATCTCTAAGGGTTTTTTTCTTTTAAATTAGGTTGATCTGCTTTATGGTGAAATTTAAGTCTTCTTGAATAAATCTCACATAAGAATTGCACTAATATTCACTTGATAATATTACCCACTCACTAAAATTTTATTTTCAAGAATGCATGGCAATGTGATAATGATATTTTATTGGATGGATAAATTATCTATATCTTGCAATACATTTGATCCTAAGGGCCTCCTATATCAAATTTATTCATACATTAACCCTACGACTTAGCATTTAGCTTAGTGATTTGATGGTTTGTTGACTATGGTTCCTTGATTGTTAGCATACACATCTGAAAGTTATGTGATTTGGGATAGGATATTAAGCCTTAATTAAACCTCCAACATGCATGTCTATTTCTTGACTATCTAATACTTAAAACAATTCTTTGCTAGCACATTTTACTTAGGTATAATTGTGGTTCTCAATGTCTTCATAAGTTAATGGTGCATTGATCTTTTGGTTTTTTGCATACATGGTCATTGATCACTTAATGATTATATCTCTCATTGTTGGTGCTCTTTTTCACATAGTCCAAACACATGTTTGATGATGATGATGATGATGATGATGATGATGATGATGATATATATATATATATATATTAAATTAAATTAAATTAAATTTTAGCACTTAACTTCGAATTCTAGAATATACCACAACACTCAAAACAACACTTCCATTATAGGAGGATTCCTCCCATGCTCAGACTAAGGTTGATCGAGTAGCCAAATTTGTTGAATGAATCTAGCACATCCAACAACAAGTTCATGATATTTTGTAGAAATCCAACACCAAGTACAAGCAGTGCCATAATTAGCATTGGGTACCACACAAGTTCCTGGTGGGAGATAAGGTATGGTTGCATTTTTAGAAGGAGTTCCTCACATGACCCCATCATAAGATTTTCCCACTTCGATGCATGCCTCACAACATCACTAAGGATGTGGGTGAGAATTCATTTGAATTAATTATTTTTCCTTCCCTTGGCTTGCATCCCATATTTAATGTGGAAATTCTTTGATCATATTTTCCATCTCTCCTGGACACTTCGAACGTGTATGAGAAATTGGCCCCTAAATAATTCCATATTGATTGCATTGAACCGGTGAAATTTGATCGAATCATGGACACCAAGACGAGGGGAACCCGCCAGCAGAACATCCAACTTTATCGGGTCGTCAAAGAAGGGAAAATGGATCACCAAGAGTCAGATTCAATGGAAGTTTCCCCATCTGATGGAGGAACTTGATGCAATGGGGATCGTTACTTCCTAAGGAGGGAGGACTAATATGTGTGGATACTAGTGGCCACCCACTTGTTCCACTAATTCAGAATGGTTCCACATCATAGCAGGTTTTCTACAATTTTTCGGGTCCCAAACTTCCAAGGCCATTTTGAGGCCCTAAACAATGTTTTTTTGGTGTGAAAACACCCAATTTGTATCCAAAGGCAAATATTAGGCCATTCAGAATGTGTAATTATTGGCTATACCTTTTTTATGGGATAATGAGCGCCCCAAATGGAGATCGCATGCAAAATGTATGCCCCTGGGAAGTTGACATATCAACTAACCACATCGAGGCCCAAAAACCTTTTGGAATTTCATCTTCTAGGTTTATGGTTTTGGATGTTTATGGTTTTCTCATTGATGCTTCATGTTAAAAGGTCTTTTCTTCCTCTTTGAAATCATCTTCTTGTGAATGAGCTTAGCCGACACATCTCTTTCTCTAGGGATAAGCTACCACCATTCTAGCTAGTTTGTGTGCTTTGCATTTTATAGTCTTTTGTATTCCATTGATTAATAGAATTTGAGTTCAACTATATTAATATGTTTCTTGCAATATCTATGTGTGTTTATTTTTTATATATCCACCTTCATTTCATTCTCAACATAATCCATATCTATGAATGATTTGTTGGAGCGGGTACAACCGCTCCAACCATATCTCCAATGTATAAATACCCTTGAAGAAGGAATATGAACTTGGTTGGATAACCTTCCCTAAAATATACTTTCTCTCTTGAGTTATGTTGTGCGGTGTTCTTTCTATAATGTAACCTCTTATTGAATGCTTGTGTAATCTATAAGATTACAATATCTACTCTTCCAATCACTATGGAGATTACATCATTGCTTCCTGCAATGATGGGTGGTATCATTGGTACTTTTGGTGTAAATGTATGCTCGAGTCATTATATGTCGTGCTTATGTTCAAAGAAATTTTTAGCCTAAGTTGACCATTTCTTAGATATTTTGTGTCCATCTAGTGTCGACCTTCCATGTATCAAATTATCTCAATTTATCATCATATCAAGTGTTATTTATCTCATGTTGATGTAAAAGGATTCATTATTTCCTTCTCATTGGAAATTCATCTCCTATCAATTACAACACATTTCTCTATGATAGCACCCTGGGGATTTCACTAACAAAATGGTTTCCCATGTGTTCTACATCAAGACCTTTATTCACATATTAGTATTCATGTTGTATCTTGGATTTCATTTTCATCATTGGTGGATTTACTCACCTTTGTCAATTTATTTCATTATGGATTACTGATCAGATGGACTTTTTCATGTGTTATTCTCACTTGGCGCATGCAAAAGTCATACTCAATTGTTTTTTCTCTCAAGATATTATCCAAGACCTTTTCCACACAAATTAGGTTCCATCTTTACCTTGTGTTGGTTGATTGGGGGATACCTTAATTCCCTCCTTCCAACAGACCTCTTCTTACTGACTTCAACTCATTTTTCTCTAGGAATGATATCTAGAGATCTTTACAGTACCTTGGGGATTGCAAACATTATTGGAGGGTTCCCTCACCTTCAAAACTGGGTAATCATTAATGACCCATGCTTGATGGATGTCATAGGTGTTCAAATTCAACACATCTATTCACACTTGTTAAAATGTACCATGGACATTGGTGCCCATTATAATCATTGGTGAGTTACCTCACATCTAGCAACAAGATCCACCAATACTTGGTGACTAGATGGTTTCTCCCATGTTCAACTTCAAAAAATTCATTCACATGTGGAAGAATCGTACAACAAGATGGATTTGGTTTGGAGACCTTGGATGCAGTTGCATTCTACTTTAATGCTCTACCTAGGATATTATATAATAACACTACCACATTACAACATTGATACTTTGGAGAATTGATTTATACTTCACACAGTTTCATATGTTCTCCTTGTATATATTGAAACAAGAATCCACAATGTATTTTGTTTATGGTTGTGATCTATTTGAGTTGACATAGATTCATAGTGTAGCTATCATAGTCATATACATTCTTCATGGATTTGTAGTGTATTTGATTTAGTGTCCATGTTTATTTTGCCTCTAATCATGGGTATGTCCACCTTAGGGAAGGGAATGTATGATACATTAGTTTTTTTTTGCAAGTGTTTTCCTGATTGTAGGTACTTAGAAATTTTCTCGTGTTTATGTGTCAAATCATCCTATAGCCATTATAATATATTTTGGCCATCAACTACTCTTTTGACCTAACACATTAGGGGGCATATTCTATACCATATCCGATCACCCTATGTCCAGAGAGATGATTTCAGTCTTTAGTTATTCTTTTGTTGATTAGCACAGACACTTCTCAGGATCATTTGACACTTAATTTCATCTTGTACCCAACAAATATCAGTCAACAACAAGTTTTCCATTAGCAACTAGTAGTTGCCTACAAAATATTTGAAGAAGTATAAAAAGTATGCATAATGCACCCCCATGAGCAAGATTCATGGATGTTTGACACCTATTGGCTCATGATCCCATGCCCTAACTATTATAACTTCTTTTACACCATATAAAAGGAATTCCTTGAATGGAGAAA
The DNA here is from genome assembly GCA_010110895.2 of Picea sitchensis. Classification (NCBI taxonomy): domain Eukaryota; kingdom Viridiplantae; phylum Streptophyta; class Pinopsida; order Pinales; family Pinaceae; genus Picea; species Picea sitchensis. The sequence continues at coordinate 11,428 of SNQJ01S0213056.1, read as the reverse complement.
GTGTTACACTTTGGACCTTGAACCTTGAATTGATGACCAAGAATCATTAATAATTAAGAGGTGAACTAAGAAACATATCTGTTGAGAGAGAATAATTCCCTAGTGTTTCAAATACCTACATTCTTATCTTCATGGAATTCATTTTCCAAGTATGCAATCCCCTCTTCTAAGAGACCGAAGTTCATTCTTGGACTTTTATTCTTTGCATAAGAATTGTTGGATGTCAAATATTGGGGGTGATCTTATATGTGGCTGGAGTTGGAGAAATATGACCTCGAGTGAAGGAAACATTGAATCACATACTGAGTTATATCATTGATTGTTTTATTTTTCATTAAATGAAGGAAGCACTAACTCACATACTAATTTATATAATTGATTTTTTGTATTTTTCATCAAATTAATAATATCCCTCTTCTTTCCCTCCCATAACATGGTGTTATATTTGTTGGAATTATTGTTGAGTTGGATTATATATTTCTACATTTGATATATGTTAATTGTTTTGAATTGAATTATTAAATAATTGAAAGTGCTTGAAGAAAGGTGTAGTTGTTTTCTTGTGCGTATATGTCTTATCTATACAATGTTATAGGTTGCTATGGTAAAGCTTGCACAAAAGTAGTAGGGATAAGCTATCTAGTCCTATGAGTTTCTTGTTTTCTCTACCTTCTTCTCATTTCAGGAATTTGATTCAATAGGTGGGGAAAGTCTCTTTAGTTTGTTTTACCTTTCATTATGTCGGAAAGGTCACAACCCCTTTGTCGAGGATCTTTGTCTTACACAGAGATGTAAAAAACCTTTAAACAGACTATTATTTCCCTCCAAACAAGATTCTACATGATATAAAATCTATTGATAGTCGGTTGCATTGGGAGGGAAACTTACATTACCTTCAATAGATGTTGCCAATATTATTTCCAAGTCTCTAACCCAACCATCATGACTATCGATGATGTCTTATTAATCAAATAATTAGCATTAGGTTAAATAATCAAAGCCATATAATTACCAAAATAAAAGGTGTGCCCCTCCTTTTCCATTGTCGTATTTATAAATCAATGGGATGATCTTATAATAGGGTCAATATCTTAATCAAACTATATAGTGAAAACCTTTGATTTATTAAAATTCAAGACATTAAACAAGGTGGAACATATGGTTGTATAAATAAAGTGAACAAGAAGGATATTCAAATATTGAAGGGGACACTTATATAGTGAACAATATTTATAATCAAGATGTTATATTTAATAAAGAGAAATATGGGGTATTTGAGTTTATTATAAAAAATAAAAATAAAATTAAGTGTTAAGGCGTATTAAGTGAAGGAAAGATATGTAATCACTTTAATACAGAAAGAAAGGAGAAAGATACTAAATTTTATGAAGAGTTACAAGGGTCCCTTACTGTATAAACTAATTATTGAATAAGAAAGTGTGAGCTATGAATTTCACAAAGAATTTTACCTTCTTGGTAAAATGTATTCTTTTGTGCAAAGGAGTTAAATGTAAAGAGTCCTTTGAGAATCAAAATGTCAATTGCTTAAATTTTCAAAGACTATTTATTATAAAGGATTATTCTAAAGTCACAAATAAAAAAATTAGAGGATGAACTAGCCAGGAATAAAAAAAACAAGAAAATATTATGGAAGGAACTAGCTAAACAACATAAAAAATATAAAGATCTTGAGAATATATTTGGTGATGAATTATTAAAAAAAGAGGATGAAATTTTTCACCTCAAAGATCATAATAAAAAATTACTTGCACAAATCAATAAGTCAAAAGATACAAAGTAGTGCAATCATAAGTTAGAACAAGAGAATCAATATCTCAAGAAGAAACTCAACAAGAGTTTATCAATAAAAGATGAATAAAGTTCATGTCTAATGAATCTCTATAAGAGGTTACTTAAACAAATCAAAGAGTTGAAAAATGAGAAGCAAGAGAATCTAGAATCTAAAAAAGACAAAGGCGACAAGTAAAACATATTGAAGAACTTTCGTGCTTAAAGTGTCATAATCAAAGCTTACTTACAAAAATTAAGAAGCTAAAGAATGATAATAAGTCACTATAGAACAAGTTAGAGAAACTAACCAACAAGGAAGCATTGATCAATAAAGACAATGACTAATCCTATTGAACTAAAGTCTTCATATGTAAAAATCCAAGTTGTGGAGAAGGGAACCAATATAGATTGAGCCAACATCACAACTAAAAAAGATGCAAATCTAGCGGAAGTAAGGATATCTTTAGATGTCGATATAAAAATAATGGAAATTTCTAGTGCACTTACTAATATGAATCTTGTGATCAACAAAGCAACACACTTGTATGAAGAATACATAATAACAATAACGAATCAAGAAACCACTACAAGTATGATATGGAAAAAACTTGCTACAATGACTATCAACATCCTAATCACAAGAGTCAATACTTTAACCAATCAGTTTATCATCATTATTATGAACAAAAAAAATTGACCTACATTCTAAAGAATATTAATGCTAGTACAATTAACTGTCATATTAAAAGTTCATATTGTGAACCATATAAGTGGTGGGAATGTATTATATTTTTTTTCCCAAGGGTTTAGGGGTGGAGCCTCGAAGGAGGGGGTGTTGTATTTGGTCTATTATTGATCTATTTTGTGCTTTTTTTACACTAGTTTTTCAACACATTGTAATCTAATCCATGTTAAGGGATTAGGGTTGTAATATTATTTGGGTTAACGGATTAGGTTTTTTGGATGTTGCGGAATACCTAAATATTATATTATGTATAGTCAAGCTAGTACATTAAATAATATAGAGGTGCACATCTAAGTTTTGTTGGTTTTCCTAGTTAAGAGTTCCAGGGTAAATCTCTATGTACTATGTGTATGCCATTTTTGTTATTTCTATATTGCTTAAGAATATGTATGCATTGTTTCACTTCAAAGTTTTAAAACCTACAATAAAAATAATTTTCCAAAATGGATTGAATTAGGGTGGTTAAAAACCCTTTCCAATTTGACAATTCTACTTAATGCTTAGAATATCATATCATTCAATGTCCTTAACCATCACCAACTCAAGAATGAATAACCAGTAGGAGGAATTACAAGCTAGAATGAATGAATGACTTTATTATGCTTTGAGAACAAATCATCCTAAAGGGATAGGAAATGTAATAAAAATAATATATAAACAAATATGAATAATAGTAATAATAACAGCAACAATATTAATGAATAATCATAATAAAGATGCATATCTTAATTAAGGGACATGACCTAGCTAAAGTACATGACCATTCAACCAACATGACTAGTCAATGTGTATATATATATATATATATAGGTCAATAATTATTTATCTCATGTGTGTGTGTGTACACACACACACACATTCTATCCTCAGATTTTAATAATTTGTCCTTATATTGGATATTTCCTCAATAGATGAACTTTATTCATTTCATTTTCTCGTCTTGAATTTTTTTTTACTTTTGACTATGCAACTGAATTTTCTACTTACCATTTTTATTTGAGTTTAACTTTGGTTTTTTCTTTTGAACTGTTTTATTTCCTAAATATGGTTTGCATATCCAATTGATTAAATCACATCTAATCACTCTGATTTCTTGTTGTGACTTCTAATATTTTTTGTGCACTTATAAAAGTCATGCAAAATCACTATGCATTGTTTATCCATGACCAAGAAAGGACAGACTAAAAGAAGAACTTGTGAGGATTGTTTGAAATGATCATAGTAGTTTTGTATCTTAGAAATATGTAAGTGTCTAACCCCCTCATTACTTTGAAACCCAAAGTTGTTAGTTAATGAACTATTCATGTGAAGGGTTCCATCTACTTATATTAATATCATCATACCCTGTGAAATAGGACAAGCAAGACATGCAGAGATAACTACTTTGAGGAGAAAATTTATAACCTAGTCATGGATAATCATTTCTTAAAAATAGAAATTATCCCAACTTTCTTAAAAGGGTTGTTGCTTCCCCCATCCACCAATTATTAAAGAAAAAAATAAAATTTTAAAGGAAGGGAATGGGAAAGGAAGTTTAGATTATTTTAGGAAAATGTAGATATATCTACCAGGGATATGGATGCTTGTTGGTAATGGAACAAGGGCTTTGAAATGGGTGGCTCCTTAAGAGCTATGGATTCTCACGAGTATAGGAGAAACACCAAGAGGATTTGAGAATTTTTTCTAAAGAAATCTTAAAAATATTGATATAAAAAAGCTCTGTGATCATGGCTTCAATCTAAAACTTGGGATCATACTTTAAAGAATAAAATTCAATAGTCATGTGTTGCATTGGTAATATCCTAGGCATGTATCTTGACATATTTTATCCTAGAGATTGTATGTTTTGTTGTGCTCGTATTTGTGTAAAAGTGAATTTGGAAAAAGGTTTACCTGAGAAATCATGTTAAGCCTAGACAAATGGAAGCATATACAACCTATGGACTATGAAAAACTCCCTTTTAAGTGAAAATCATGCCATGAGTATGGGAATCTTATGAAGGATTGCAAAATAAATGCTCAAGTGGAACAACTAGAGTAAGAAATGGAGGGTCAATGGCAATAGGTTAAAAAAACAAAACAAATGTGAAGTAGGTTTCCACTACCTCGAAATAAGAATACACAACAAACAATGGATTGATCTGAACTTTCTGGATCTAGATAGGTAACGGGGAAATCACAGTCATCAGCACAAAGTCCAAGTCATCCTCAAGAATCAACAAGGAAATCTCCAAAGCAACCAAAGGAGGGTGAAACAAGTTTAATGTCAAATAGATATGAAATTTTGGCACAATTATTCATCTGAATGATAAAGGATATAGTTCTCCCTCCATATAACTCAAGGAATCCAATAGAAATGCCAATATTGGAGGAAAACCTAGAAACCTTTCCCTCTCTAGGAGTAGAGAGAAATGTCTCTAATCATGAGAAATAGAATGAACCTTTTTCTAGAAAAGGTTGTGTATTTGGTAGGAATTATAACACTAAAACCATCTCGAAAAAAAAATCTAAAGGTGAGGAGAACAAGGACGGGGGGAAGAAGAAAAAATCCCTAGAAATATAGGAAGGAAACCATTTGATGAACAAAGGGAAGAAATAGAAAATAAATAAAAGTAATTGGGAACCTGAGTGGGCATTGAAAGTTCCTTACGATTGAGTTTAAAAAACAACATGAACTTAAGGGATACAACCCCATCATTTAGTGGGAAACAAAAACCAATAGGTAGCTAATGATTGCAATCTCATAGAATTGTAAGGGTATGGGTAGTAGGATCAAGGTAGAAGCTATAAAAAAATTAATAACAAAAAATCATGTTGTCATCCTCATCCAGGAGAAAAAGCTAGAGGCTATGGAATCAGTCAAAGTTTGTAAATCACAATGGAAAAATAGTGAATTGAAAGCAGTTAGTTCCATGGGAGTTTAAAGAGGTATATGCTCGATTAGAAAAGTCATTTACTACATTTGGAGTTCTCATTCCATACCTAGCATTGGTTGTTGACAATTTTTATCAACAAGTTGGGGGAGAAAATCAATATCATAAATTTTTACATGCCTACAAATTACAAAGAAAAAATGGATTGTTGGGACTCCCTTACAACACCAGAAAATTGTAAATATTGCCAAAATAGCATTGTGGTTGGAGATTTTAATGTCACTATTAGAAACAAAGAAAAAAGAGGTGGAAGTGTTGTTCGAGATCCATTCAGAGAAAGAATGGAAGTATGATCTCCCTCTAGGATCTTGTGTATGTTAAACCTCTCAAAGGTAATTTCACATGGTCAAATAAAATAATAGGTTTGACGCATATAGTGGCTCAACTAGATCAATTCTCGGTTCATAGTGATTTTCTGGTATGTGTTTTTTCACTCTCCTCAAAAATTTTTCCTTGGGTGGTTTCAAATCATAAACCTATTCTTCACTTGATGGACACTCGAGATTATGATCCCATCCCATGTAATGTTTATTTCTAAACTTAAGGGACATATTCTCTCTTAGATATTTGAAATTTTATTGCATCCCATATCACTTTGATCCTCTTTGGATCCAAAATAAAGAAACTGTAGACATCATATCCAAAGAATGGAGTAAATGGGTGGTTGGTTCACATGTTTACATATGGGAATATAAATTAAATGAAAAAACAATTGCCTTAAAGTTTGGACTAAGAATGTTTACTCTCCACCTGAGAAAGAGAAAGAGGAGTGCAAAGACTGATTAGCATCCATTCAGGACAGATTTGATATAGACTATTTCTAGTGAGATAATTCAAGAGGAGAATGTAGTATACCAAAAGTGTAATCAAGCATTAAGGAGGGAAGAGGAAATGTGATTCCTTAAATTCCATAACTTTGTGGATTCAAGCAGGGAATGGGAACAAAGTTGTTTAATCGTCAAGAAAAAGTGATAATGTGGAGAAACAATGTTAAAGAAATTGTAGGTGAAGAAAGTTTTATTCTAAGAGTATTTGATTAAATAATAAGGTGCCGCACTTGCAATATGAGGAATTATATATAGAAAAGGGAGGATCAGATCCAGAGGAAACCGCGACCATGCTAGAAAAATATCCCCACTCTTTTCACTCAAAGTGAGAATGAAGAGATGATGAAAGAAATTTTTGAAGAAGAAATCCAAAGATTAGTCTAGGGGATATATCCTAACAAGGTATCGAGGCCTGATGGATTTACAATTTCAATTCTATAGGGAATGTTGGCATATAATAAGATTTGACTTCATAAGAATGTTGCAATATGTGCATAAGTGAAGCATAATTGGGGGGATATTAATTCATCATTCCTTTCTCTTATTCCCAAGAATGCCAATCTTTCTTATTGATTAATATTACACCCAATTTCATCATGCAATGCAACTTATAAATTTTTAACTAATAATATTGCTAACTGGCTCAAAATGCTCCTTCCAAATATCATCTCAAAGAATCAAGGAAGCTTTATGCAAAAAAGGAAAATAATGGACAATATAATTTTGGTTCAAGAAGCAATCCATTATAGTCATTCAAATGTAGACAAAGATGTGATCATTAATTTAAATATGTATAATTCCTTTGAAAGGGTTATGAATTTATTTCTCTTTGACATTCTCTCCAAGTTTGGCTTGTCCTTCCTTCATTTACTAGGCATCGACTTGTATAAGTAATCCTTGGATTTCTCCTATAGTCAATGGGAGATACACCTCATTATTAAAAGGAATTTCAGGCCTAAGGAAGGTATTTCCTCTCTCCCCCCTACTATATATTATATTGGTTCAATCCTTAAGCAATAAATTGGAATAAAAAGGCATGTGCGTAATTCCCCTAAAATTAAAGCAGTTCAAGACATGAAAATAATCAAACATGCTCAATTTGATGTCATCACCATCTTATTGGGTGGAGCTTCCTCAATTATTGTGGCCATATTTAAAAATGTATTGGATCCTTTTACCAATGTATCTGGGAGAAAACTAACCACAACAAAAGCCAAATTTATGCTTGGAAAGTTGGTAAAAATATTTGCAAATCATCTCTATAATTTTAATGTTCCCTTACCAAGAAGCATCGTCTTCCTTTAAATATATTGGTATGCAATTATTTTTTTCCAATGAAGCTTCACAATCATGGTAAGTTTTCCTTATCAAAATCAAAATCAAGCTAAAACAATGGGGGACACACTCACTGAACCCATCTAGAAGAGTAATTTTGATAAAAAAATATTGCTTTCTATTTTTCCCATTTTCTAGTGTACAACAATGTTGGCCCCAATGAGAGTTATACGACAAATTTCTTAGGATATACACATGTGTTTATATTAAGGAGGTAATACCAATACCAAGAAATTTCACATGGTTGACTAGGAAATATTATGATCTCCAAGGGAACATGGAATCCTGGGAATTAGAGACCCTTAATTAATGAACTTCTCTCTATGGATACTGATAACAAGATAATATGACTGTTGGAAAAATATTTTGCATGAAAAATATATTTCAAGAGAAAGAAGAAGATGTATTGATTTTATTCAAGAAGCATGGAGCGCTTTCCAAATTTGGAAATTTCTCAACGCAGTACACCCAATTTTTAGAGATAGGTTAACCTGGGTTCCTAGGGATGTGCATTCAATATACTTATGGAAAGATAACATCATGGGAATTTTGTTTTCTAGAAACTAGGAAATGCAACCTCTTAAAAATCAGTTAGCCATATAGGGGGGAACATTTTGTTTGATGTTTCCTCTTGGATAAATTTAATTCAATGGAAAGGTTGGGACTATGGTAATCCTCTGGTGCATTTTCTTCCATTAATATCAAATATTATATCATGTCTCAAAGGGTGCACACCAATGATTATTTATGCATTACATCAAAGGGGAAGGGGGGTGACATATTATAGTGTGAAGATGGGATATATGCATCAGTTATACTCTTCATAACTCTGACCAAAGTCTAAAATATGGAAAAAAAAATGTGAAACACAGATGGCCTTACTAAAGTGAATATTTTTTGTTGGATGTTGGCACATGGTAAGATTATGACATGAGAGAACCTGTAAAAAAGAGGGACACAAGGACCATCAAGGTGCACTCTTTGTCAATCAGATGTTGAATATGTTCATCATATTTGTTTTTCAGATTTAGGTTTGTAGTTCATGTCTGGCACTGAGCTTTCAAAGATCTCAAGATCTGATTCAAAATGCCTAATTCTTGAAAAATTATGTTTTCCAGGTTGAGCAATTCTTACATTGGCTCTTTTAAATACAAGATTGTGTTTAAAAGAATTTGGTTACCCTATTAGGCTCCTACCCTAACCCCCTTACTTAGGATATTGTATTAATGTATGAGGCCACCTTCCTTCAATAAGGCCCACTAAATAGTTAGTTAGTAGTCACTCATTGTAAAAAGGGTCCTATTTATTAATAAGGCCCAAATTAGTTAGTAGGCCCTCATTATAAGTGGGCCTATAGGTAGTTAAGATTCTCTATGGATAGTTATATATTGAGTAGAATTTTATGTAATGTTTTTTCAATAATTGTTATTGTATTTGGAGCTATTCTCTAGGAGGATGCCCCCTTGAAGAGGTGAGTGAACATAGCTCTCTATTTTTTTATTATCAATATATATATCTCAGGTTTATCTATTGTATCTTGTTTTCTTTGATTTTTCACTACACTTTATGTGATTTCTCTGAAATTTTGAGGTTAAGTACATTACAAGTGGTTTCAAATCTCTTTCTTGAGCCAAAGAAAGGGATAATTTTTTTCTCTTTTTGAGATTTTTGACGGAAAAAAAAAAAGAAAAAAAAGAGGACAACATCATTCAGATCGATTTATGAAATTTTATAAGAATAATTTGAACAAAATAGCCACATATATGAATTTCACTAAAAAAGAAATCCAATTTCAAATTTTTTTTGGGTCCAAAATGGAGTTCAGGAAGTGAAGTTATCGTTGATTTAAAATCAAGATTTTTTTAAGGTGTTTTTTGGCGACAACCATGAATTTCGTAGATTGGATATCTTTTTATATGGTGTAGATATTTCAATCAAACCAATGCCAACAGATCCAGAAAATATCTAAAATTCATAATTCGAGTCATAATATCCAATCTAAAAAGTATAGCAGAAGTTATGATCATTTTACATTTTTTTCCTCAAAACCTACCTTGAACAAGCAATTTATTTTCCAATAATTTTAAGAGTTTTTTCTTAGATCAACAAAATCATAAATTTTAGAAAAAGAAAATAGAGAAGTGTTCCAATGTCTTTAAATAACATAATGATATGTCATTCAATGGGTAAAACTACAATCAAGGAACAATACACGCAGGAAATACAAGTGGAATCACATTATTGGAAAACTTGTAACACCTATTGGTACCCCTTCGAGTAGTACCTATATACATAATCTCACTTCGACATACCCTCGAGTATATAGGAAATCCCCTAGGTATACCTGAAACTATATTTAGATAGGATAAACAATCATCTTGTTTCTATAGTACAACAAGAATAACACTTGGGAAGATCACTCTCTAGTACCTATGTAGTCAAGTAGTATGGATAAGGGCACAATTGACCCTCCTTAGTCAATTCCCTGAGATATTGGGTCAAGCACTACTATTAAACCACACATGTATATCAAAGAGTTATAGAACTTGGCACTCCTTTTTCCTTGGGACCTAGAAATCTCTTTTAGTGAAATAACATATGATGGATCCCTATAGACCACCTCATACCCACTCCCCCAAAATATGGCCTCCTGCTCTACTAACAGTGAGTTGGATCACCTAGAAGCTAATATTCATCAAATTTAGTGGTCCATAAGTGGTTGGGATCAACAATTGGATGAGAAGTTGGATAAGAAGTTGGATGAGAAGTTTGAAAGATTGAAAAAATGTTGAATGAAAAGTTGTCCCCTCTGACGTCTCGAGGTATACCAAAAGTAGAACCATGGAATGCACAACACATTGATCCACATAGGGAAGAAACTTCTAACTCGATACTATTTAGCCACACTCAACCCTCTTTGGGTCCTCATAGCCATAAACAAATGAATAATAACATATGGCATTGTTTTCCTAAGGTGGACCTGAACAAGTTTGATTGTTCTAACCCATCAATATGGGTCACCCAATTGGAACATTACTTTACCCTCCAAGGATTTACTAATGACACGATGAAACTTAGGTTGAGGGTCTTGTTTCTAGATATGGAATGATGGAAATGGTGGAAATGAATAAAAAAAGCCTATGCAGACTACATTTTCTAGAGTCATTTTGTTAAAGCTATCCATGCACGTTTTAAGAGAGATAATCATTCTTTGGGGTGACTTACCAAGCTACTCCAAACAAGATTATTCACAAAATATATGGTAGCCTTTGAGAAATTAGACATCCATATAAAGAACTTAACAAATTATTTTATAAATAATGTTTAATTAGTGGTCTCAAGGAGGATATTTGAGCACAAGTTAGAATACAATGTCCTACTTGTTATCCCCGTTTTCTAGGGATAACTAGGAGATCATGTCTCGAGGCCCACAGGTCCTAGACATGGAGTATCGAGAGCAGGATTGACCTAAGCATGGCCCTGGAAGGCCCATCCTTCTTCTTCTTCGCCAGAATTGTCCTGTCAGCAGCAGCAACATCCATCACCATTGGTTTGGACTTGCATCAGAGAATACTCTTGCTCCATGAGGTAATTGGTCCAGGTATCATGGTATGTGTCATGTTTGATCGTTATAACTTTCAAATATATGCATGTGGTTCCTTACATTTCTGACAACTGCTTGGATCTTACACTAACCCACTTGACCATTGTTGGGGGGATTAACGGGGTGCCCTAGCAAGCTTGTATCCATGGGTTTTGGTTAGCCACCAGGGGGGATTTGAAGAGCCATCGTCCGC
>SNQJ01S0213055.1:0-15788 GCA_010110895.2 Picea sitchensis | reverse complement strand
ATTCATCAAAAACTATGCTCATCTAACTTCCCCTCTAACAAATCTCCTAAAGAAAAAATCCTTTCAATGGAATGAAGAATCTGAAAAATGTTTTAAAAATTTAAACAAAATTATGTACACAACCCCCACATTAGATACATCTGACTTTTCAAAACCTTTTATAATTGAATGTGATGCCTCAGGTTTTGGGATCAGAGCAATCTTGATGCAAGATGGACACCCAATAGCATTTGAAAGAAGGAAGGTAGACAAAAAGGAAATACTTGACATCATGCATGCATTAACAAAGTGTCGACAATATCTCTTGGGAACCAAGTTATTGATATGTATAGATCATAATAGTCTATAATATTTGTTACAACAAAAAGCATTGACCACTGAACAACATAAATGGATTGAGAAAATTGCCACATTTGATATGGATATATTGCATAAGAAAGGGAAAGAAAACATAGTGGTTGATTCTCTCTCACTAAAAGATGAAGAAACACAAGTTTTTGCAGTATCAATAGCAATTATGGAATGGTTGAATGAAATCTGAACAGAATATGCCAAAAAAATAGAAACATGTTCCATAATCAATTATTTAAACCAATACCCCAAGTTTGAATAGAATAATGACATATTATGGTTTAAGGGAAGAATTTATTTGAATACCAATTCAAAATTTAAAACCAAAGTACTTCAAGAAACCCATGATTGTTTAGTCACAAGGCACACCAGATTTTTCAAAACATATTACAATGCTCATTCATAATTATTTTGTAAAGGTTTGAGTGAAAATATTCAAAAATATGTAGCAGAATGTGACCTTTTTCAAAGAAACAAAAGTGAAAATATATTAACACCCACGTTACTCCATCTGTTACATATTACTAACGAAAAATGCAAAGAAATTTCATTGGATTGCATTGAAGGATTACCCATATTAGAAGGAATAGATAAAATATTAGTGGTAGTAGAAAAACTAACCAAGTATGCACATTTTATGGGAGAAAGCAAAACAAACTCCGTAAAAAAAAAAATGAAGTCTTGTGTAAAAAAAAATATAAATTACATGGTTTCCCCAAGGTCATCATCAGTGATAGAGATGCAAAGTTTAAAGGAAACTTTTGGATAGAGTTGATCCGAATTTTATGAGAAGAACGAAATGAATACAGATTATTAACAGGTGCTTAACACAAAATAATAGAGATACAATAAAATTGGTTTTCTATTCAATAAGGAAATAAGTTGAAACTATAAAATGCAATGGAAAACAAACTTTCTAGAATGGTTGTGGCTTATATTTGAGAAGATATGTGACTGCTACTCTCATTCGCAAGAAGAAGGTTACAATGAGGCTCTGAAGGCCTTTTTACAATAAACAGGAATGTCAAAAACTCTAGACATAAAAAAACCTAACCCTAGGAGATGAAGCGCCAAAAGTCATGTGGGCCCCATTTGGATAAGTCAGTACATCAACTTCCCGGGGTTGTAACTTTTGCATATGATCTTCGTTTGATGCTCTCAATACCTTGTTAGAAAGATGTTTCTCCCTGTTTTCCAAAAAAACATCATTTAGGGCCTCAAAACGGCTCTGAAAGTTCAGGACCCGAAACACTGCTAAAAATACTAAATTACCAAAATTGCCAGAAAGCTATTTTGAGCCAGTTGAAAAAGGTGGGTGGCCAGTGATATCCACCTGGATCAATCCTCCCTTCTAAGGAAGAAATTGTCTCCATTGTGTTGAGTTGACCCATTCGATGAGGAAATTTCTGCTAAATTTGGCCACGGGTGAGCCACTTGGCTTGGTGCAGGAGATGCACTACTTTGACGACTCGATAAAGCTGGATCCTTTGTTGTTGAGTTCCCTTGATCTATGTGTCCAAAATCTAATAATTGGATTCATGATGTATGTAGTTTGGGTTGAGCTATGTTGGTTTCATTTGTTCTGCTACTTCTGAGGTGTCCAATAATGGTGGGAAATAAGGGAGAAGTAGATCCACGTTGAACATTGGGTGTAGGCCAAGGAAAGGAGGAATGTTGAGCTCAAAATAATTATCCCCCACATCCTTGGTGATGGTGTATATCCCATAACAGAGTGGGCAAATCTTTCTATGGGGTCCTATAATGCGTTCTTTCTGCAAGTGCAACCAAACTTTGTTTTCCACCTGAAACTTATGTGGCACCCAATGTTGATCATGGTGCTTCTTGTACTTGTCATTGGACTTTTGTAGGATATCATAAACCTATTGGAAGATGTGTTGGATCCTCTCAATAAACCGGGTGTCTTTGTCATATTCAATTGGAGCATGATATGATTCGGTCTAGGTGACCGGAAGGGGAAGTGCAACATCTATGGGACCCAATGGTTGGAATCCCAACCCCACCTGAAAGGGGTTGTGGCCGGTTGAGCTATGTAGGGCTCAGTTGTAGCTATGTTGGTCATAGGGAAGGCTCTCATCCCATGTGAGAAAGTTCTTGGAATTATACATGCAAAGGATATGCACAATCATTCGATTTACGACCTCAATTTGTCCATCTGTCTAGGGGTGGAAGGACATGGATTTGGTGATCTTGGTGTCTAGCAATGACCAGAGGCTCGACCAGAATGTGTTGAGAAATCGACTATCCCGATCTGATACAATGGATTGTGGGATTCCAAAATGTACTCAGACTTGTTCAAAGAAGAGCTTTGCAGTGGCCTCTGCTATGATTCTCTTCTTGAAGGCAACTAGAATCACCATCCTAGAAAAGCGATCAAAAACCACAAAAACTTAGTCATTTTTGTCTTGGTGGAAAGGAGGCCCAATATGTAGTCCATTGAGATCGATTTCCATGGTCTTTCAGGAGTAGGAAGAGGGGTGTATAGACCCTTTTTCTTAGTGGTCGGTTTGGAAATAGAGTAGGAAGTGCAGGACCTGATATACTTCTTCACCTCTTGTTGAATTTTTGACCAATAGAAATGTTTATGTAGCATTGCCACTGTATTTTAGACACCAAAGTGTCCTGCCACCCGACTGTAATGGGATTCCTAGATCATCCCTGCTCACTCTCTTGATGGAGAAAATATATGGCCCAGACGACACAAAAACCCATCCTAAATATGGAAATTATCAACAACTGTGTTTGCACACAACATTTGGTAGGTGGTGGTGAAGTCCTAGTCTGTCTCATAGAGTTGGGGCCATCTAGAGGTCTGATGGCCACAAGAGTCTAGCATCGTGTTGAGTGTCATGACTGGCGGTCTAATGAGGCAATCAATGACACGGTTGGTGCTTCATGTTTTATACTTTATGTTGAGGTGGAATTGTTGCAAGTATGTGGACCACTTTTGATGGCAATCATTCGGAAATTTTCCTTGTGTCTGCATGAACTGCAGTGGCTTATGATCAATGTGGATGACTGTCTCCTTCCCAATAATGTAATGTCTCCACTGGCAGTAAGCTTTCACAATGGATTACATTTCTTTGTCGTAAGTAGGGTACTTATGGGAAACATTTGATAGTGTCTCACTATGATATTCCACAGGGTGGTTGTGTTGAGTGAGAATGATGCCCACAACATAGTCAAAAGCATATGTCTCGATCTCAAAGGGATGTTGTAGGTATGGTAGGGAAATTACTGGGGCTGAGCACAAGCGCTACTTAAAATCATCGAACGCTTGTTGTTGGGACCGTCCCCATGCAAATTTTTCCTTAACACCACCCCTAGTTATTTGGTTGAGGGCCCATGCAATACAAGAGAATCCGAACACGAACCTGCAGTAGAAATTGGCAAGGCCCAAGAATCTTTGAAGCTCAGTGAGTGTGGTTGGGGCTGGTCAGTCACGGATTACTTGGATCTTGGTTGGATCCACATATATTCCATGTTGATCAATGATGTATCCCAGGTAATGGACCCTTTCCATGCCGAAGGATCATTTTTCCAAGTTAGCGTATAGCTTGTGCTGCCACAGGGTGTGCAGAACTTGTTGAATATGTTGCAAGTATTCATCCCAAGTATTGTTGTAAATGAGAATGTCATTTAGATACACCACTACAAAACTATTGGTGAATGGTTGTAGGATATCGTCCATCATCCTCATGAAATTGGTTGGAGCATTTTTCAAACCAAAGGGCATGACCAACCTTTCAAAAAGGCCTTCCTTTGACTTGAAGTTGGTCTTCCATACATTTGTTTGTTCTATCGGGACCTGGCGGTAGCCAGACTTAAAATCAATCTTACTGAATTATTTGGAACCCATGAGTTGATCAAGGAGGTCGGGGATTCGGGAAATCGGGTACTCGTTTATCACTGTGATTTTATTCAGAGCTCAATAATGAATGCATAGTCACCAGGTTCCACATTTTTTCTGTGCCAACATGATTGGGCTCCCACAAGGTTATGAGCTAGGATGAATGTGCCCCTTGTGGAGAAGTTCTTGGATCTATCACTTGATCTCCTCATTCTCTAACAGAGATCGATGATAGACTGGCCCATTGGGTAGTGGTGCATTGGGGGTCAGATTGATGGGGTGCTTGACCTGGCAGTGTAGAGGTACCCCGGTAGGCGAGGAGAAGATATTTGAGTATTCTTCCACGACCTTATCTACCTGCTTCTGCTGTGTGGAGAGGTCGATAGGAGATACCCTGGATGTTGTTGTGATCTTTCGCTCATTCTGAGAGCGAATCACGAAGAATACAAGCTTTCCCATCTTAGAGATGATCTTCCTACATTGCTTAGCGTAGATCAAGGAAATAACGCTAGGTGGGACTGCCTTGGGTATCCTGTACAATTTCCTGTTCAAAATAATAATAACACTAAGAAGCCTAGACTCATATACATCATGACGTTTCCATAAATAAGGTTGGCCCAAAATAACATCACAAACTTTGAGACGAGCAACATCACACAATACCTCATCTCTAAAAGGCTTGATGTCGTATGATAGTCGACATTGTTGGATGACTCGGATTGCTTCCTTGGTGGAGCCATCCAATGGTGTAGGGTTGTGCGTACAACATTGTCGGTAGGACTAGCCTCTTGATGACCTCTACTAAGATGAGGTTCTTCTAGCTACTGCTATCAACGATGAAGTGAAACGAGGTGCCTTTTACCCACATCTGTGAATGGAAGAGGTGTTCTCCTTCTCCTGGATTGTCTAGTTAACCAGGCTATAGCTTAGTGGTAGCAACGGTGGCAATAGATTTCGTGTCAATGATCCGTCTTCCCCTTTCTGATTCTGACTTAGAGTCAGAACCCACATATGATTCAAAGGATTTCACTTTTCCCACCAACATCTTCTTTGACTAGCAGTCAACAGTGTTATGCCAAGGGGTCTTATGGAAGTCACACCACTTCCCGGTATCTTTATTTGTCTTTCTAGTGTCCTTATTTGCTTGCATATTGGACAGGTTTTCCTTATGTTGTCCATATTTTCATGTCTTTTGTTTGATCTTCTACTCGATTTTAACAACATATCGGTAGGCCGCACCCAAGGATGATATGTCCAGAAATTCCATTTTGGTCTATATGTATCTATGCAGAGCACCGTGATACTTGAGAACCAGATGTCATTCTGAATCTTTGATACCCAGCTTGGTGAGCAAGGTATGGAATATATTTGTTAAATCTGGCACTGCTTGGTCTCTTTCTTTCTGTAGTGTGGTCCATTTGGTATACAAGTCATCATAACTTTCGATAGGGTAGTATTGTTCCTTAATAGCATCCTTGAAAGATTGTCAGGTGGTCGTGACTGTAAATAATAAGGGTTCCTCTGTTTCCTTTTGTTCACAGAAAGTTTCCCACAAATCTTTGACATGGGGAACAACCTTGAGGGGCATAAAAGAAATATTTTCTCTATTTGAAAAGTTATGGAAAGAAAAATGACCTTCTAGTAGATTCAAGAACTTGTCTACAACATCTGTGTCTATCTGACCTTAAAATATAGTAATATCAAAGTTTATTTGTACCTTGAAGGGGGTGGTGCCTCTGCTCGAAGAAGATGTCTCCCTTGTTGGTAGCCGCCGAAGGATTTGTGTGAAACTATCCATCATCTCGTTCCTCTGTTGTGTGAGGGATTCCTTAAGAAATTTTTTGAAAGGATCTCCTTTCCCTTCATGTTTATTTTCTCCTACCATGAGAGGTCACTTGGGCATGCGAGAGATTTTTTCCTCAAGAGAAACAAGCTCAAGACCCAACCCTTTGTACTCTAACCTCATTGGGGACATTCATTAAGAAGACAAGGAGCAGACCACTCTGATACCAATGATCCAGTTTTTATGAGACGAATTAAATGAATACATATTATTAATAGGTTCTTTACACAAAATAACAGAGATACAGTAAAACTGGTTTTCTATTCAATAAGGAAATAAGATGAAACTGTAAAATGCAGCGGAAAACAAGCTTGTTGGAATGGTGGCAGATTATCTCTAAGAAGAGATGTGATGGCTATGCTCATTCGCAAAAACATGGTTACAATGAGGATCTGAAGGCCTTTTTACAATAAACAGGGATGTCAAAAACCCTAGACATCCATAAACCTAACACTAGAAGATAAAGAGCCAAAAGTCATGTGGGCCCCATTTGGGTAAGTCAGTACATCAACTTCCTGGGGTAATAACTTTTTCATACGATCTTCATTTGACACACTCAATACCTCATTAGAAATACATATCCGAGGAGTACATTTTGTGTGAGAAACAAAGGAGGAAATACCTTGTTTCTCCTCGTTTTCCCAAAAAATGTCATTTAGGGCCTCAAAATGGCTCCAGAAGTTCAGGACCTGAAACACTGCTAGAAATAGTAAATTACCAAAATTGCCAGAATTTTTTTTTGAGTAAGTTGGAAAAGGTGGGTGGCCACCGATATCCACCTGGATCAATATTTTTTCAAAAAAATATAGACCTCTCTTAATTTGAGTTCATTTTACCATCCTGAAACAAATGGTCAAACAAAATTTTCCATAAATACGTAGAAACCTAACTTCGTTGATTCGTCACTGATAAACAAAATAAATGGATTCAATGGTTGCACCTTCTTGAATGGTGGTATAACTCCACATATCACACGTCGGCCAAAATGAAACCATTTCAAGGTGTTTATGGTTATCACCCACCATCTTGGAAAGAGTTCGCCACAAGTCAAACAAAATTTGCATCAATAAAAGATCATCTATATGAAAGTCCAAAAGTTGTTCAAATACTCAAGGAAAACTTAGCAACTAGAAGAAACAGAATGAGGAAACAAGTTGATCAACACTGAACATAAAGAGAATTTGAAGTTGGAGAATGGGTATTTGTAAGACTTCAACCCTACAAACAATTATCCCCTAAACACCAAGGAAATAATAAATTGGCTCTGAAGTTTTACGGACCATATCAAATTAACAAAAAAATCAGTTAAGAACATTTTGGATTGAATTATTTTCTTCTTTGTGTACTCAATTGGATAATAACTCATCTCATCACCCTTAATCCGATGAGAAAACTGAAATTTGGAATAAATGTATAGAAGCATATATGTGTTTTTTTCTGTCTGATAAACAAACACAATGGGTCAAGTGTTTTCCCTTCGAAGAATGGTGGTAGAACACATCATTCCATACTTCATAAAAATTTTACTGATTTATGTCTCTTTATCGATATCATCCTCCATCCATCATATCACCATTGAAATGGAATACAAAGGTTTAAGCAGTGGAGGATCACATAGGGAACCAACAAGGGGTCCTGAAACTATTGAAGGAGAAATTGGTTATTGAACAAAATACAGTGAAACAAGAAGCACATCAATGTGATAGTGAAAGGGATTCTGAAGTACAGGATTGGGTATTTCTAAGGATACAACCATACAAAAAAATGTCCCTCAAGAAACCAAATAAGGGAAATAAATTAGCACCGAAATATTATGGCCCCAATAAGGTTTTTTAGATGATTGGAAGTATTTCTTACAAATTGGAGTTGCCTCCATCTATACGTGTACTTATAGTATTCCATGTTTCTTTCATAAAGAAGGTCATTGGAAATAAGATCCCAATCAAAACTATTTTACTATAGATCAATGAAGAAGGGAAAATAATACTACAACGAGAAACAATATTTCAAACAAGAATTAAGCAGCTGATAAATAAAGAAATTACAAAGTATCTCGTCAAATGGGAGAACCTACTAGTTGAATAGGAGACATGGGAGGATGAGTTCTTCATGCAGAATCAGCTGTGGTTAGTCATGTATTGAGAAAAACACTTTTTTGAAAGGGAGGGGCATGGTAAACCCTAGACAAAGCCCCATGTTTTGTATAAAACCCCTTAGTAAGCCCCATATATTTAATTATCACATTTCTAGTATTATAGGTGTAGGTCGGATAGAACATTTCATTGCACACTTTCATCATAATTATACCCCTTTGTCTCCTATATATATATATATCAAGGAGATATAGTATTAAGATAATATTATTTCATATCATATTGTATTCTAAAGTGAACATATTGTAAAATGAGGCTTCCCCCTCAAAGTGGGATATAATTATTGATTTTGTATCATTTTTAAGGTGCTCGATCAAGAAAACCTATATGTAAACCTTGACAACACCAAGTGTAGAGTTTGTGGTTCAAACCGAGCAGTTACACAAGGAGGACAATCACAGGACTTGTCACATGAGTTGTCAAAATTATGATCATAGATATCATCATAGAGTTAGGTTTGAATGAACTTGGGGTTGTTAGTTCAACTCACTTGGCAAGTAGGGTGCTCCATCGGATACGTAAAGTGGCTATAAAAAAKTAAATGAAGTTGGGAAAATAGTTGTAAAGTGGTTAGGTTAGTTGTGGTGTGCATATAATTGAGAGATAGAGTTGGGGAAGMAACACAAATTTATCTTGTCACAATAGTCAGCAAAGGTCCATTGTCTAAATGATTTGTGAAAACTTGAGTGTGTTGGTGTCTTGGTGCAGTAAATAAATGTGGAACTAAGTGAAGAGTTGAGTTGTGACAAAATTTTGGATGGATGTAGAATATTTGTAMAATGTGAGCCAAATCGAGGAGATGGAAATCATGTAYGAATGGTAGTAGAGGAAGGACATTGCAAAGAAAAGTTTGATGTAGTGGTTGGGAGGATCGAAGAGGAYGCTTGAGATTCCATGATGGAAATACTATGATTATGGAATATGGAAGAATAGAATGAACATTGTGAATCAAAACTTGGCATAGCTACGAGAAGGATTGAAGAAGATGTCTGAGATCGAGGAACAATAAAAATTCTACAATGATGAAATGAGTGTATGTAACTTTGAAGAAATTGAATCTAGGGAGATGCCAAGGTTGGATTCACTCTATAAGGAGGATTCCMAAGAAAAAGGATAAATCAAAATAAGGAAGAATCTTCTTGATAGAAGAGRAATAATTTTTCAGTGTTTTCTTTGCAACGAAAACCCCTTCACAATACACTATTCAACCAAGACTAGGATGGAATAGTTGGAAGAATACCAAGTGAAACATGTTGATTAGAAGATTTCAACCATGATGGAGGTATTCCAAATTACCACAACTTCAAAGGATATGTTGGAAGAAGTGGATGTTTTGGCAGCACATCTAGATGTGTTCAATGATAGAGGCCCCCGATAGTGTTTGCAAAGTGTAGGAGAAGGACTTTTTTTTGTGGATATGACGATGAGTGGTGTGGAGGTGGCTTCTTTATTAGACACCATTGCAAAGAACAACTTTGTGAGTGAGAAAACTGTTAATTTCTTCCCTTTTAACTATTAGAGAAATATGACCATGTTCAAGTAGGTCAAATCAACAACATAACCATAAGTTCAGGCGGTTCACTTTGTACCTTTGTGAGTTGGAAATTTGTTTGGAAATCGAGACTTCACTTTTTCTCCATTGAATGACCATGCATTAGTCTTGGGGTAGTACTTTCTCATATTTTCTAAGGCAGGTCCACTCACGTATGCAGTATTCTTGGTATTCTTATATGAACCAAAAATACCAAGTATTCCCATGATGACAAAGAGGAAGCTTCGTCGAATACCCAGGATATAAGCAATCGAGTTGATTAAAGGAGTAAGGTAAATTGTGGATAGAACTTGCGGCACGTAGAAATAATGAGGGGCGAGTTTGGACATGGTAACCTTGGGAGGATTGGGCCAAAGAAAATGAAGATTTAAAAAAATGGATATATTGCTGAAGTATATATTGGAGAAGATAGATTGTTTTCTAAGACTACAATGCTAGAATATGAGTGTGAGGATGATTTCAGGTAGCTTGTTGCAACATTTGCCAAGGACATCGCACAAGAAGTGCATCTTGAGTCACCATGCTTCCAATAGAATTGTGAAGGTGTTGAGAGAGATAGGTTGGAAGACTAACTTCCGGGAAAAAATCCAAGAGTTGAGATGGAGTCGTGTGTTGAGGCACTCACTTAGCTAGTCTTGGAGTGAGATGTAGAAGAAGTGTGGAAGGAAGATTGGCACCCCGCAACCATTGTGAACTTTTGCAGGAAATCCATGGCGATATGTGATTTTCAACTAAGTGAATAATGATGTTGAATATCACTAGTGTGATTGGATTTAGAGGGTTTTTTTTATTTAGGATGACTAAGGTTTGAAACTCACAGATGTTGGGAGAAGACATCTAAAAAAATCCACCCATGTTAAGGGTTGGAATGGCTCAAGCTAGGTGTGATCCATGGATGATTTTGGCATCTTAGATTCCCCTGGGTCATGATTTCTTAGATCATAAGCTAGTCCCATAGGTAAAGGAAACTCTAGCAAAGAAAAAAACTATGTGTAGAATGACTAGAGGATTTAGGATGCACACCGAAGGAAATTAGGTTAGTGTTTAGGTACTTGCACACAAAACAAAAATCTGACACTATGTACGACAATATCCTAGGTTTCAACTATTGGGTACATTCTAGTCAATCAGAAGACAAATAGTTGACAGACTACCATGAAGCAGACAATGTGGCCTTAAGTGCCTTGCAAAGAGGTGTTTTCGTAGACTTGGAGATATGCATTGTTGAGAGGAAGGTAATGTGGTGTGGGAACTTTGGAGGGAGGCAACCTCACTTTTACATAGTGAAGACAATAGTTGGTGAGTTGGGTGGTGATGAGGTGGCTTGAGAACAAATTAGCATGCTAGGTTAGTCAGGCGACTTGGTATCCAAGGGGAAGGTGCATAACTTTTCCTTAGTCTTTGAGGTTGGATAAAGTGATGGAAGTGCATAAAAAATTGACTATGCTTGGGGGTGGGGAGTACATTCTCATGAGTTTGGGATGAAAGTTGGACTAGCTACCCAATTATTCCAAGGCATGAAGGACGTCAATGAGCAAAAGCATGGATAAGGTGGTCGTAGAATGATCGTGGTTGTGGGTCACAAATAGTTCAACACTTAGGAGAATTTTTTAAGTAAAGTGGGAAATAGTCAATTGTGGTGCACATCAATACCAATATTATAGCACCACAACATCAATGTAGAAACATCACGAAAGGATAGTGCAATAGAGTTCGATGAAATTCATCTTTTGGGTTGGACGAAGAAAACCTCATTCAATCAAGCAATGGATCATGCAGAGTTGGGTGTAGTGTAGATGGGTTGATTTGTGTAAACTTAGGGTTTCCACTTCGTAGAAAATTTGGGTTTCCATTTGAAATGAAACATGCAATTTTGATTTGACACGAAAGTTGCGGTTTCCATGAGGTTTGGTTGTGATGGACGAATCATGAATGATTGCGAGTAGAGGTTGGAAAAGCCATATTTTTCAGGATGTTTTCGAGAATACGACGACTTTAGGTGGGGCAGGATGTAAGGGATTGCATGATACCCACTGAGTGCAGGCGTTCCTTGGGCAGATTTGGAGATGAGTCGGGCAAGGAGCACAAGGAAGATGCAATTGGTTGGGAAAAAAAACTATTATAGGTGTGAATAAGAGAAACTTAAGTGCACGATGTTGAAATGTAGACCCAAGGAAACACACAACTCATTTTCTTTGCGACAAAAGATGAGGATATGGGTTGTGTTTGGGAAAGAACGTGGCGAGTTGGATGTATGCTCAAGGAGTGGAGGCACCTACCCTTGCGAGCATGGGCACATCGGATAGGTTGGATGACCCCATTGGCACACCCAATAATAGTCACATTGGTGGGTTCAAGGAAACACACAAGGCAAGGGTGCGCCAAAGAGGTTGGGGTGCATTAACGTGAGGAACGTGCCAGTCTGAAAGGACACAATGGTTCATGAGCATAAATTAGACCGTCGCATTGGTCTATGAAGGGGTGCATCGATTCATTTGGGAACGTTGGTCTGTGAAGGGGAAAAACACCTAAAGGATGCGACGATTTGTGAATTTGAAGGTTGGAGTACATATGAAGAGAATAAGGTGCATGAGCTAGAGGCATCACACCTAATTATCACAACTTGAGCTGGAGAGCGATGAGGTGGGATGAAGATGAAGGTGAAGTGTGAAGGCTTGGCTTAGTCTGTTGTTGGGGTGTCTTGGGTAGGTGGCATGATAGAGAGGCACAAAGGTTCGGAGGGTAGTGAACACGAGACGGAGAAGACTATGAATTAGGTTGCGATAGGGAGAATTGGGTGTATGAGTAAGTAGGGAAGTGAGGATGTGACTTAGTCGAGCTCTTGTATGTCTAAATATTGAGATGCAAGCTCCTCTTTGTAAAGAATTGTAACAACATGTGTATAGTAGAAGACTTATGCGAGTGTTAGGTACAGTTTTTGCTGCCCAACCATACTTGTCTCTTCTTGTGTGGAATGGTTGCATAATTGGTTAAGTATGAGAAATGTGTAATTGTTTAAGTAAAGAATGGAAGTGTACTTGGCATATTCGCTCAAGGCAGTGTATAGATGTGTCTTGAGTGAGGCTTAGTCTAGACAAATCAATTTTCGTTTAGTCTAGCTTCCTAAATGAAATGTTGCAACCCCATTAGTGACTTCGGTGCTCTAAGTCAAGTTGGATCTAAGATGGCACATGACACCAACCACAATGATAATAACTTTTACTTTATTCTTTCATTTGATATTTCATATGGTCTCTTAAAATGAAATAAGCTAGCCTAGATTCACAATCTATCAAGTATCCACAAGGATTAAATCTAGGTGCAAACATTTCGTGTGATTTTGCACTAACATGTGTGTGTAATGGAGGAGACTTTAAAACTTGTATTTTTTTCATTATTTATTTTTTCTTATTATTTTTTAGTTTCACATTATGTAAACATGACAACATATGGGGCATACTAGCTGTAAAGCACACGAATATTTCTCCCCAACATATCGGGCATACATGAAAACATATGGGGCATGCTTAGTTTCCTTTTCCAAAAATTAATTAACTTAAATAATGAATTTAAACCCCAGATTTTACAATTAATCAGTTAGATAGATTCAAATGCTAATTTTTAGTTTCCTACCCACGGTTTTACTTCATCCCATACTTGTTGGTTTACGCAATCTCATACCTGAATTTGTTTTCATGACTTTTCTCTATAACATGATTTTGTGATAGAGAACCCGAATGCCACCAAAAAAAAAAAAAAAGGTGAATTCCAAATTGACGTCGGTAATTATGTAAGCAAATTCTTCCATCGTTCTGTCCGATGTGTGTAACATAGCTTTGATACTATTTATGCAAATTAATCAATCGATCCTTCTTCGCAGTGAACCACACCACGCGATTGTTGAAATTCGCTGTATTTTTGCGCTAGGGTATTCGTTCTCTGTGAACTAGGGCTTCAGAGTTGCTCAGTCACACATAGAGGAAGTACACCATACCTGAACACGGGCTCCTCCGTACACGGACAGAACAGCAATATATATTCACCGCAGCAAGACAAATCTGTGCTATCTGCAACACCAACTCTCCATAATCTGTAGGTTCCATGGAAAGAAAGGAAGAGATTCTATGGTCCCGTTGGCAGCCCACGAAAAGACAGAAAGAGATTTTGTAAGAGCTCTTTAAAGAAGGCCATCGTAACACTAGGCCCTCTCTCATGGATGACTTTACCCATTTACTCAAAGATTACGGCAATGTAGAAGCAAAGAATGTGTTTTATTGGTTTCGGAATAATCACACACGCAACAAGAGGAAACAGGAAAAGGAGACTCACGCAGACAACAAGAGGAAACAGAAAAAGGAGTCCCGTCAAATGCCGCAGTCTCGATTTGAATCAACACCTCGGGGTCTGGTCAAACCCCTTCTTCTCCTACTTAGTTGTATTCTTCAAAGGGTATGGCCGAGTTGTATTCTGTCTATATGAAGCTGATCGCACTATCGTGGATTCTTCAAAGGGTATGGCCGAGTTTTCAGCACAGGTAAAGAGAATTTAATGGGAAGTTTGTTATTCTAATCTTTTTTTATTGTTACATCTAGGTTTCATAGACGTCGTTCACTCTGTGATTGATTGTCGACGTTTTTTTATATTAGGGTATAGGGAGACACAAATTCACCAGAATCAGGCTCCGGTACGTCAGCACAAAAGTTGTTGCCAATTGATTTGCAATGGAAACACCATTTACAATCTGTTGGAATCGAAACCTTATCTGAGCCCGATGATTTCACACACGTGGATGAAAGCAGCAGGTAGAAATGATCGATGAAATGCATCATTTTACAGACCGTCGCGGAAATAATGTTATGATGAATTGCTCAGATGCCCAGGACCATGAAGAAAAAGACGAATCGCCGTAGTTGTTTCCTATGCATCCCGACGGGAACCTCAAGTTCAAGTGCAACAGTAGTAACAGTAGTTTTCAGGGTGACAAAGAAACCAACAATATCAGGTGGGAAAGTGGTGAATGGTTGTCATTAAAGTTTGTACCTTAGATACTACGAAATTGCATACTCAGTCTCCCAGAGTTCGATTCATTTCCCCTATAAATCCCGTCCAATCAATCAATATAAATCCCATCCAATCAATCAAGAAATTTTGAATAGATAAACAGTTTATCACGCAGTTTATATACCTAAACAGTTTTGGGAGTTCTACTTTTGCGTAGATAAATGTAAATGCCGGGACATTGTAAGTGAAAATGTTCATATTTACATGCGTTGTATATGTTTTCAATATGTAAATGAACCTAGCTTTTCT
The DNA here is from genome assembly GCA_010110895.2 of Picea sitchensis. Classification (NCBI taxonomy): domain Eukaryota; kingdom Viridiplantae; phylum Streptophyta; class Pinopsida; order Pinales; family Pinaceae; genus Picea; species Picea sitchensis. The sequence goes on along the minus strand of SNQJ01S0213055.1, from coordinate 711 downwards.
TGGCAAAATGAGTTATTTATTTAAATGGTAGACATTTTTGTTTGTAGCCTATACTTTCTATACTGTTAAATTAGTTTTCGTGGAGATTGTAGCCGATACTTTCTATACTGTTAAATCAGTTTCCCATGGGAAAATGAGTTATTTATCTACCGAAATGAGTTATTTATTTACATGGTAGGCATTTTTTTTTTTGAGATTTTAACCAATATTTTCCTTTCTATTAAATTAGTTTTCCACCGAATCAAATGCAAATCTCTCCTTACATTCGTTATCGAGAACAGAAACCACTTTTTCCTCAAACTTTTTTTTTTAGATTTTAATCAATACTTTATTTTCTATTAAATCAGTTTTCCACCCAATCCTATGCAAATCTCTCCTTACATTCGTTATTCAGAACAGAAACCACTTTTTCCTCAAACCAATGCTTTTATTCGGGTAAGCCCCTAAATCAGATTTAACTCTCAATCAAACTTCAAAAAGGAAGTGCATTTTCTTTTTCCAATTTCTTTGGATAAATTTTGATTACTATTATAGAAAGATTAGTTGGAATAAATTGTTAAAAGTCGGTGGTTGGCATATATTCAAATATAGGAAATTTTGAGTATTATTCTAGAAAGATTAGTTGGAATAAATTGTTAAAAGTTGGTTGTTGGCATATATTCAAATATAGGAAAAAGATTTAGTATCAAAGAATGAAAAAACTGTATTTCT